>CM069916.1:73359774-73583102 GCA_036172215.1 Camellia granthamiana | reverse complement strand
AAGGAGTAGCTCGGCCACACTATGGAAGTGTACATTGACGATATGGTGGTCAAGTCCAAAAAAGAGCAAAACTCATCTAGCCGATCTGGAAGAGACATTCGGCATTTTACGCAAATACAGAATGAAACTGAACGCTTCCAAATGTGCGTTTGGGATCGGTTTTGGCAAATTCTTGAGTTACATTGTCAACCACTGAGGAATCGAAGCCAACCCGAGGCAAATCACAGCAATCCTGGAACTCGGCTCCCCTCGATCGGTCAAGGAAGTTCAGAAGTTGATGGGGATGGTCACCGCACTCAACAGGTTCATCAGTCGTTGCATGGACTGTTGCCGACAATTCTTTCATACTCTACGGCAAGGTAATGCTTTTAATAAATGGACCTTTGAGTGCGAAGCCGCTTTCAACGGTCTGAAGACTTATCTCCGATCAGTTCCACTATTGGCAACACTATCGGCAGGCGACCCGCTTATTTTATAGCTACCCGTCTCTAACTGAGTCGTCAGTGCCGTACTGTTAAAGGAAGAGCTTGGGGAGCAGCGACGAGTGTATTATGTGAGCAAGGCAATGGTTGACGCCGAAACACGTTACCTTCCATTGGAAAAAACTGATCCTAGCCCTCGTCATGGCAGTAAGAAAACTGATGCATTACTTCTAGGGGGCATAGCATCGGGGTACTAACAGATTACCCCCCTCCGATCAGTATTACGTAGTGCAGAAGCATCAGGGCACGTTTCAAAGTGGGCTCTCGAACTCGGCCAGTACGATATTCAATTTCTGCCTAGAACCTTAATCAAGGGGCAAGTACTTGCTGATTTTGTGGCCGAATTCACAGGGGGTCTTGCCGACTTCAAGTCTGAACAAATTCAACCCAAGCCAAATTGGAGAATTTACGTTGAGGACATTTGGCAATTGTACTGTGACGGATCATCCAACCAACGGGGTAGTGGAGCTGGAGTAGTAATCATGGCTCCCGACGGCGCAATAATTGAGCAGGCCGTCAAACTCGGCTTCGAAGCATCGAATAATGAGGCCGAATACGAAGCCTTGCTAGCCGATTTGCGGAATGCACACCTTCTGGGTGCCCTGCATTTGCTTGTATTTTGCGATTCAAAACTGGTGATCAATCAGCTGAAGGGGGAGTACGCGGCAAAAAACGACCGTATGGCAGCTTATATGAAAACGACAAATTCCTTGCTGGCAAAATTTGACCATCACGAATTGAACCAAATAACCCATGACTAGAACACACATGCAAATGCCCTGGCTTGCTTAGCCTCTGCCATTAACTCAGAGATTAAACGAACCATTGAAGTTGGTTTCATCCCAGAGCCGAGCATTGGCCCTTCTGAGGAAGTCCAGATCAATGTCATAGAGTCAGGACCGAGTTGGATGGACTCCATTGCTGCATTCCTGTCTTCTGAACAGCTCCCAGCAGACAAGAAAGAAGCGCACAAGCTGCGAAACAAAGTCCTGCGATACTACTTGGATCCGCAAGGAAAGCTTTATAAAAAATCCATTTCTGGTCCATACCTGGAATGTGTTCATCCGGACAAAGTCGAAGAACTTCTAACAGAAATACATGAAGGCAGTTGTGGCACCTATTCTGGCTGGCACTCTTTGGCTCATCGAGTTGTGACACAGGGGTATTACTCGCCGATAATGGGAGCCAATGCCGAATGTTACGTGAAAAAGTGTGAATAGTGCTAGAAGTTTTCTCCTTTGACCCACCTGTCTGCTGAAGAGTTAAGCTCTATAACCAGTCATTGGTCGTTCGCTCAATGGAGACTTGACATCGTCAGACCACTGCCTCGTGCCCCAGGTAACAAGCGATTTTTGATTGTCGTGACAGATTATTTCACAAAATAGGTAGAAGTGGAGGCACTAACACACATCCGAGATACCGATGTGAAGCGTTTTGTATGGAGAAATATTATAACACGATTCGGCATTCCAAGAGCACTTATTTCAGACAACGACACCTCAGTTTGATTGCGGTGTCTACAGGGAACTGTGCAGCAAGTGTGGTATTCAGCCCTATTATTCCTCCCTGGCTTATCCACAGGGTAATGGCCAAGCTGAAGCCTCCAACAAATCTATTTTAGACGGCATCAAGAAGAGGCTGGAGAAAGCTAAAGGAAGATAGGTCGAAGAGTTGCCAAGTGTATTATGGGCTCATCGCATTACTCCGAGGCGGTCCACTGGGGAGACGCCGTTCGCGTTATGCTTCGGAACGCAGGCAATCATCCCCTTGGAGATCGGCCTCATAACCTTGAAATCAACAGTTTTTGATTTGGGCCGAAACGACATGATGTTGGCCTTGGATTTGATTCTGATTGAAGAACGGAGAGACCGTGCCCTTGCATCCATGGCACGGTACCAGCAGCAGCTTGCTAAGTCATATAATCAGCGTGTTCAACTGCGCTGCTACACACCAAGAGAGTTGGTCCTGAAGAAAGTGTTTCCAGCTACCAAGAATCCGGCCAACGAAAAATTGGGTCCTAACTGGCCCTTATCAGATCGACTCAGTCGCGGGAGTAGGGGCATATCGTCTCAAAGACATGTTTGGGAGAAGTCTGCCACGGCCTTGGAAGTCTACGCATTTACGTAAATTCTTTCATTGACCCGACTTGTGGGGCATGATACTTGTTTTTAATGGTTCACCATGTACATATTTCACTTTTGCAATGCAAAGTTTCCCGTTTTCTCATTGAGCAATTCAGTTCAAAAGTCTCCAGATTTGGAGCCCCATTAGTGCATGACACTTTTGGGCCGATTAAGCCTCCGGATTCGGAGCGCCCTTCGTGTATCACGATTGGCCAAGAAAAGTCTCCGAATTCGGAGCCCCATTAGTGCATGACACTTTTGGGCCGATTAAGCCTCCGGATTCGGAGCGCCCTTCATGTATCACAATTAGCCAAGTCTCCGAATTCGGAGCCCCATTAATGCATAACACTTTTGGGCCGATTAAGCCTCTGGATTCGGAGCACCCTTCGTGTATCACAATTGGCCAAAACAAGCCTCCGAATTCGGAGCCCTATCCATGCAGGTTACGTTTGGGCCGAATAAGACTCCGGATTCGGAGTGCCCTTCGTGGATATCACGATTGGCCAAGACAAAAAGCCTCCAAATTCGGAGCCCCATCCGTGCAGGTCAACGTTTGGGCCCGAATAAGACTCCGGATTCGGAGCGCCCTTCATGGATATCACGATTGGCCAAGACAAAAAGCCTCCGAATTCGGAGCCCCATCTGTGCAGGGTCATGTTTGGTCTGAATAAGACTCCGAATTCGGAGCGCCTTTCGTAGATATCACGATTGGCCAAGACAAAAAGCCTTCGAATTCGGAGCCCCATCCATGCAGGTCACATTTGGGCCAAATAAGACTCCGGATTCAGAGCGCCCTTCGTGGATATCACGATTGGCTAAGACAAAAAGCCTCCAAATTCGAAGCCCCATTCGTGCAGGTCACGTTTGGGCCGAATAAAACTCCGGATTTGGAGCACCCTTCGTGGATATCATGATTGGCCAAGACAAAAACCTCTGAATTCGGAGCCCCATCCGTGCAAGTTACGTTTGGAGCCGAATAAGACTCCGGATTCGAAGTGCCCTTCGTGGAGATCACGATTGGCCAAGTAAAAAGGCCTCCGAATTCGGAGCCCCATCCGTGCAGGTCACGTTTAGGCCGAATAAGACTCCGGATTCAGAGCGCCCTTTGTGGATATCACGATTGGCCATGACAAAAAGCCTCCGAATTTGGAGCCCCATCCGTGCAGGTCACGTTTGTGCCGAATAAGAATCCAGATTCGGAGCGCCCTTCATGGCGAAAATTAAAGCATACAAACATTCAAAATGAAATGCTTCATTAAGTTGAGCCGGCAAAAATCGTATACACATAAATTAAAGCATGCAAACATTCAAAATGAAATGCTTAATTAAGTTGAGCCGGCACAAACCGTATAAACAAGTTGAAGCACGCAAACATTTAAAACAGAGTATTTTATTAAATTAATCAATAAATACATAGCTGACGCCCAATCTGCGTTGGAGCGTTTACAATATATTCAATTCTATTCGGTGTCACCCTCGTTATCGCTCTTCTCAATTTCGAAAGCGCCAAAAGGAAAGTGATGACGTTGGTATAATGGCAACGCCGATTCAACTCCTGCTTCTTGGAGAGCCTCTACGACTTGGAGAGCCTTAATACACCCGTGCCTTAAGCCCCGATTCTCGCATCGGCATACTTCCTCTGCGAGTTTCTCCTTGGTCTTGTCTATCCCGACTTTCCGGCCGTTGTGAAAGCCTTTTTCATAACCCATGGACCTTGCAGTCTCTATTGCAAACATGCTTGCCGTATCTCAATTGGCAATCGCATAACTCATCAGCCGTTGGGTCACTCTTTCCTCTACGACCAGGTTAGATTGTCCCGGCTGCACGTGGCTCGGCGGTTTGGGCCTTTCTTAGCTCACGCTCGACCTTCTCCGCACGAGCCTCCAAGTTTCGAATTCATTCATCCTTCTTCTCTATCTCCCGCCGTGCGGCGCGCAGACGCATGCCGACTTCATAGGCAGTATACAGCCCTCTCACTGCTTCATGGATACCCTCTCGAAACACTTCGAAATCCTGTCGACCAACCATCAACTACTGGACTTCCGGTGGAAAAATCTATCGAACGAACTCGACTGCTACACCTGGGTCGTTAACAATAGAATCCGCCTCTGTCATCATTTTGTTCTCCACAAAAACCGCAAAACTCAACGATCGCGGTGTCGCATCGGACTCATTTCTTGGTCACGGTCGAGGGGAGCTGCCCTGTTGCTGTTTTTCCCTTTAAGGTGATCTACTTCGACGACTTGGGGGCTGACATTTTTCCCGTTCCCTGGACATCCTACTTCCCGTGCGTGTGGGCTCGCTGCTGCAATTCATTTCAGTGTCAAGCTCAGCCAATGTCCGCCCTTCTCCTCTGTTGTTGAAGAACAGTCTATTTGACATTCGCACTTATCTAACCTTCCGCAATAAACTGGTTTAAATTGAGTCTGAACGCAATAAGTGAAATTACGAGCGTGAAAAACCCACCCCATTTATTCCTAACGCATGCAGCGCCCCCGAGGCGATTTCATTAATGCTAAACTCCAAAAGCCTATGCCGATCGATGTGCGCCGCAGCCAACGCCACGAACTAATGATATTCGGCTTTCGGAGTTCATACATTGACTGGGGCAAGGGTAGATTTATTAATCTGACCGGCCAAATATCTAAGCCCGATGCCAATCGATCTATGCCGCAGCCACTCCATGAACTAATGATATTCGACTTTCGGAGTTCATACATTGGCTGGGGCAAGGATAGATTTATTAATCTGATCGGACCAAATATCTAAGCCCGATGCCAATCGATCTGTGCTGCAGCAACTCCATGAACTAATGATATTCGCCTTTTGGAGTTCATACATAGGCTGGGGCAAGGGCAGATTTATTAATCTGATCGGCCAAATATCTAAGCTCGATGCCGATCGATCTGTGCCGCAGTCACTCCATGAACTAATGATATTCGGTTTTCGGAGTACATACATTGGTTGGGGCAAGGGCAGATTTATTAATCTGATCGGCTATTCGACGAGGATAAATTACTAAATTGCCTAGTTATCTAATCGGCAAGTGTACACAAATGTTTTATCCAAAGTAGGAAAAAAGCAGTACCATTCATCAATAGAAAAATTAAGCACAAATAATAGCAAAGTACAAAGGAAATTTTCATTAGTAAATTGGGCACAGACTGTAGCCATTTTACATATGAAAACTACTAAATTGAGCGCATCTTCGCTCGCGTTTGCCCTCTCCTCGGCGGCCAATCTGAGCTGGTCTGAATTTCTCGCCCTTTCCATCTCGGCCTCGGCCCTTGCACCTTCCGTCTTCGCCCTCACTGCTTCGAACTCGGCCCTACTCTCTAGCCCTCAACTTCTAATTATAAATGGCCAATTCGTTCGATGGCGTCATGCTGGCGACGGCCTATCTTGGCTATCTTTCGACCATCTGCAAAACAGGAAATTAAAACCAAAACAATATATGTATAAAAAGGGAAAGACAAGATCAAGGTATATACCAGAAGAGCCGATTGAGCGGCTAATGCTATTGCCAACAGATCCGGCTCTGCCCGGAAAGCCGCCTTGTCAGCCAGCAATAAGACCGACGAAGCCATGCTCAACGCCACAGCTGGGTCTTTCATAGCCGACGCGTCAGAGGAGATCGGCATGTTTTTTTATCTTTGGTTGAATGACAAAAGGCACAACCACATCCGACTCCTCTAAACGCGGCCGTTTGTCAGCGGGGTTTTCTTCAGAGCCGGCCTCGACCCTCGGCAGGATGTTTCTCCACCCTTCGCTCAGCCTCCTGATTCCCTTGCACAACCGTCTCTGACTCGGCATTTCGGGTTTGAGCCGTCTCCTCCTCGATAACAGGCAGGGTGGGCTCAACTTCGGCGGTGGGTGGCACTTCAGATCGAATGGCCTCTGCTCTCTGCCGTGCGGCCATTCTTTCTGCGTTTTTTCTTTTTGGCGAGTTGTGTGAGTGACAACCCAGCCATGTCTTCGGGGTATGCGCCGGGAAGGTCTTCTAAACCAATAAAAATTTCGTCAAAGGGAAGGTCCCCTCGGCCCGAAGTGGACGGAGGGTTGCTGACCGGCTTCTTCAAGGGCCAACTTCAAAGTCTCGTCTACTTCAGCTTTGGATTGGTCTGACTTTTCAGCGACCTCCTCAGCTATTTCCGCCCGCTTCGAGTCGGATCCGTCGAAACCAACTTGCCGCAAGTTTTTGAAGTTGGTTAAAACAAGAGCCGTAAGAAACTCTTCACCCCTCAGAATTGGGATGTTTTCTGCCATCGAAAACGTCGTATATGTCGGCTCGTATCGAAGGAGAATGTGGGCCGCCCTCCTTTGTTTCTGAAGGCTTGGACGGCCGAAGTATTTGAGTACGACTTTAATTTCCGTAAGAACGGCGTCGTCGGTTGAAATCAAAACTTTCTTCAAATCGTTTCCTGCGCAAGCAAAACCATGAGACCGCAAAAATAAAGCCTTGTAAATATAAGAAAAATAAATGCAATGAGCTATATGGCCACCTGGTTCTCCCCTCCATCTAAGAATAGGATCTAGGCGGTCCTCACCTTCACTGAATTCCTAGTTACCTCGGACAACGACCATGACATCATCGACTCACTTGCCAAAGCTGGAAAGCATAGTCACTAATTGATGGTCGGTGTCCTTGGCTCTAAGGAAATAACGTCCATGCCGGCCAGAATACTTGGCCAAGGCATAACAATGCCGAATAGCAGGTATGCCGAGGTTAATCCTAAGGCGACGGTTTAGCTCTATAATCCCCATTATGATTCTAAAAAAGTTGACATTGGGTTGGGAAGAGATTAGACCCCAATGGCGAAGGACAGCCCTAAGAAATGGGTGAAGCGGGAAACGGACTCCGTCATCTGCAATTGATAAGAGAGGGAAGACGATTGTGCTTTTATCAGCCCTCTCCATATCAAGGGTGCCGTCTGTCACAAGTGACAGACGGACGTCATCAGGGATAGAAAAATGACGTCGAAAGCCAAAGACTCGATCCGCAAAGAGGAGGTCTTTCAAATGCTTTGCCATTTTCGTCAGCCTATAGGAGTATGCTAAACTAAAAACAAACCAGGAAAAGGGATTCAAAACAGAGAGGAAGAGAACTTACAAGAAACGGAGAGGACAATGAAGGATAAAAGGAAGTTGTAGAGGTGAGTCGGAAGGCAGTCCAAAAACTTTAAGCATAAAAAAATGCGTATGTATTCGAAAAGACGACAAAATTTTAAATCACAATAAATGGAAGCGTACGAAGGGGCAAGAAGTTGAAATGATGACCGAAAGGCGTGTGCTCTGATATCCGCGTTCGAATGAGGTTAGCCGCCGCATTTCGACTTTGAATTTTCGAGTTCGAAACCAAACACACCAGCTAACTGTCGTTAGTGAAGTGTTTGGAGGGCAATTGTGGGGGCCGAATATCGGGAGACATAAAGAGGCCGAATATTTGGACCTGGAGAGTCGAAATTCATATATCACATTCGATCCCGTCTTATACATACAAATCTAGAGGTACCCTGTTCGGCCATATAACCAGTTAAGTAAGGGGCCGAGTGAAGAGCGGTTTGCAACAAAAGGAGCCGAGTAAATAATTATACGACGAATTGAATGTGGGCCCAGCCCTAAAGCCCAAGAAAGAAAAGATATAAATAGAAGAATATCATCTAGAGAGAGGTATGTGAGAATTATTACACTTAACTTAAGATACAAGTAACTAAGAGAGCATACACTAACTTAATCGTCGGAGTGCTAATTCCGGCGCCCCCGACCGGAGTGTTTATTCCTTTTCAAGTTGTTAGCTGAGGATCTCTAGGGCAAAAGAGTATTTCCAAACCATATCCCCATAAAAGATTAATGGAATATAGAGATATGATGATAATAAAGAACTTAACCTTCTCTTTGTCTTAGAAACCTGCTTATATCCTTTGTTCATCATTTCCTTGTCCACTCCGACCTATCATGTTGGCTGAAAGTCCATGTTCTAGCCGGCCTTGTTCATGGTGAGGCTATTCTGTTCCGACGTGAAGGGGTTATCGCATTAAACGCTATAGGGAACCTCATTAATGGTTGATGTGTGGTATAATAACTCTGCAGAATCTTTGTTTGCTTATGTGACTGGTTTTTCTCTTGACACGTGTTTAGATGTCATTGGTTCTTGGTGCAACGTTGGGCTCCAATAATGTTGGGCTTTAGTGTTTGAATCATGCATTGGGTTTTAAGTGGTGGGCCAAAAACCCCTATGGGCCCACCTATGTCAGTAGTCTCCTATTCCCGAGTGCAGCTTCAGTCCAACGAAGGGAATAAGGAAGAAAACAAGGGTTGTGGCTGGTCGAGTGAGAGAAGCCCGACTAGAAGGAGGGCCGACCGCAAAGGATAACCGAGTGAGAAGGCCGACCGGAAGGTAGGCCGACTGCGAAGGGTGACCGAGATGGGGGGCCGACCATGAGGTGGGCCGACCGCAAAGGCTGCCTACATCTAAGGAGAGGGCGTCAGACGCACGGCCGACAGAGTTCACGTTGTATGAGGAGGTACTGTGCCGGGGGTGGGGCATGATTCAAACACTACAGCCCAACTTTATTGGAGCCCAACGTTGCACCAAGAACCAATGACATCTAAACACGTGTCAAGAGAAGAACCAGCCACATAAGCAGACAAAGATCTTGCAGAGTTATTACACCACACATCAGCCATTAATGAGGTTCCCTGTAGCATTTAATGCGATAACCCCTTCATGTCAGAACAGAACAGCCTCACCATGAACAAGGCAGGCTAGAACATAGACTTTTCGGCCAACATGACAGGTCGGAATGGACAAGGAAATGATGAACAAAGGATATAAGCAGGTTTCTAAGACAAAGAGAAGGTTAAGTTCTTTATTATCATTCTATCTCTATATTCCATCAATCTCTTTTTCTGACTTGCTCGTCGAAGGGTTCGCTGGGGGACTCCCGTTCCACGTTGGACTCTTGTGCAGGTTTCTCCGTGGATCCAGCGATTAGATAACGGTGTGGGAGACGTGGATCAGCCCGACCCGTCCCTCTGGGACAAGTAGTATCATTAGTTGGCAACCGTCTGTGGGAACCTTTCACTCCGTGTGACAATTGTGCTCATTGTTGCCAGAGACCCATTCCCGATAATCCCCTCCCTACCACCCACCAAGGTGGATGGTCATAACGAGATCTATGGCTTCTCAACACAACGTTGCCGACCCCTAAGCCGACCCTCCTAACCCAAACAACCCACCTCAGTGTTTCATAAAACTCACCAACAGCATCAACCGCCTAGCCGAACAAAACCAAGCCTTGATTAATGCTTTGCTTCAGCGAGACCTCCCCATGTCTCCTCCACCACCACCACAAGATATCCTACCTAACCGAGAATGAACCCCGAGCCATCCCTTCCAACAAGCCCACCCCTCTAACTTGGAGGGTTTGCGACCTCCTCTCCAAGACATGAACTCGCCACCTCGAGGTCTACTTCCATCGGCCTAAGCACCTACTCCCGAGGGAGAGGCCAGTAGTGTTCAGCCTCTATTGCATTCTGGTGGTAACAACGTTCCCATCTGAGATGCGGAACACCGAGCCATGAAACTCCAGCTTCAAGGAGTCATGCAGAACATGCAGAATAAACCCTCCACAACGGCCAACTCACCGTTTGTCGCCTCCATCAGGGACAAACCTCCACCTCCTAAGTTCAAAATGTCCTCGATCGACTCTTTCGACGGCACAACGGACCTAGTCGACCACTTGGAGACTTACAGGACTCTAATGGTCCTCCATGCATTCCTTGATGAAATCATGTGTCGGGCTTTCCCCGTAACGCTTAAAGGGTCGGCCTGACTGTGGTTTAGTCAGCTGCCGACGGACTCCGTCTCTACGTTCCAATACCTAAGCGATTCCTTTCTTAGCCATTTCATGGGTGCCCAACACCAGTGGCGTCCGGCAACCCAGCTCCTTAACATCCGTCAGACGGAGGGGGAGTCGCTACGTAGCTTCGTCACCCGCTTCAACACCGAAGCCTTGCAGGTGGCAGAAAACGACGACAAGGTCATTTTCACGGCTTTCATGGCTGGTTTACGGTCATCTGACTTCCTTTTCTCCCTCTCCAAAAACCCCTCCAACCTCCATAGCAACCCTTCTTTCTAAAGCCAAAAAATACATGAACACCGAAGATTCTCCGGCCGCCCCGCCAAGATTCCATAACCAAAAACCCAACCCTCAAAGAGAAGAGAAACGAATCTGAAACCAGAACCACCCAATACACTAAGCAAACACCTCAGTATACCGACCGAACTGCTCGAGCTGACTGATCGGCACCTACCCGACCGCCCGATCGGTTCGAACGGTACACACCCCTCAATTCCCCTATGGAACAAGTCTTGAACCAGATCCAACTTAAAATGGCCACAACCCTCGCGGTCTCCTTCCAACTGGCTAGACCAATCCAAATACTGCCGTTTCCATCAGGACCACGGCCACAACACCAAGGAATGTGTTAACCTTAAAGACCAGGTAGAGAGCTTCATACGCCAGGGGCGCCTCAGTCGATTCACGGCAGCCCGTCCCCAGCAATGGCCAAGGACCGAACCTGCGGCCGATACACCCCTCCCCGACAACCAGCACAACCTAACCAAGGCAATGATCGGCCCCCTTGCCACAACCCCGAGCACAAGGCAACCCTGCTCCCCCCGGTTGGAGAGATTAGGTCCGTGAAGTCGACGCACACACTCGCCATGATCGCCCCCATGATGAGATTGTATGGCGACGGCAGCTTGACAACCAAGAATCCAACATCCACTGTTCGGGAACCTGCTCGAACGGCAAGTCTGATTTTCCCTCAACGGGTACTCTGGATTGGCATTGAAGCGGAAAAGTGGATAAGGGGCCGGGAGAGAGATCCGATTCGGAGAAGCCAAGTTTGGCGAATGTCTTGTAGTACATAATCTCCGACGTACTCCCCGGATCGATGAGTACGCGCTCAACTATGAATCGCTTTACGCGTAACTCAATTACCAAGGGATCAATGTGGGGCAGTGTTATTCTGGCCAAATCCAAATCATCAAAGTGATAATCTCGGCTTCATGGAGCCGTTTAGCCGGAGTGAGTTGCTCTTGAGGGTTAGACTTCGGCTGAATCGCGTGCACCCGCCGATGACATTGGCAGGCTATATATCATGTGGGTCACGTGGAGCGAATGTGAATCCTGTGTCAAGGCTATTTGCTTTGGTTGGGTTGCCTTTTTCGGACGTACGGTTGTAGCCGGTCATCTTGTACCAATTTACCGTCGTACAGGGTGAATGACGGTGCTTTGAATTTCTTGGGTAGTACTGCCTTTGCAATTCGTCGTACAAAAGGATCGTGTCGATCATCATCCAAGCTGTTTCTTCTTCGCTTACACCTTGTACGGAGACTTTCTTCAGAAGAACTGGAAATTTCAGATCGTCCCTCTTTCTTGGGCTCCAAGGATAATGAGTCGAAGTTGCTATCAGTATCTTGTTGTTGGGACTCGAGATCGTCGACCAGCTACCCTCTCGGGTCGTTCCGGGCCTTGGTATGCAGCTTGTTTGGACTTTGCCACCTCCGAGGCCAAATCCTGACGGAGATGTTCGTTCTCTCTGCAATCATGTGTCTCCAATCTTTGTTCGTTTTGCTTTGCTTGTTCCAGGGGCGCTTGCATTGCTTCGTGCTCCGAAGTCGAGGGTGAGGCGAAATTCAATGTTCCAAAGTATGTTTGTTGGAGTGGTTTCATCTTGCGGTATAGGGTCGACGGTGACTGTCGGAGGATCTTTCGTCATGCTCGCCATGGATGTGCTTGAGTATTCCCACAGACGGCGCCAATTGTAAAGAAGTGGTTTGGAAATACTATTCTGATCCTAGGGAGCGCTCGAGATCCGCTGATAGTCACCTAAAAAGGAATAAACACTCCGGTCGGGGGTGCCGGAATTAGCACTCCGACAGACAAGTCAGTCTCTACACTCAAGGATGCTTGTATTCTAAGTTAAGAACAATAATTCTCACATACCTCCTTCTGGCTGATGTCTTTTCTATTTATATATTTTCTTCTTTGGGCCTCGGATTAGGTCCATCCCCCACCTCATATTCGACACATTTTATAACGGACCGATCTTTACTCAGCCCCTTGCTTAATCGGTTATTTGGCCGATTAGGGTTGGATTTGAGCTTTCGAGCCAATGGCCGAGTGCTTCGAACATCGACTCTCTCAAATTCGACTATCCGGAATCTTTACGACCCCCGAATCTCGACCCCCACAATAAGCTCAATTAGACAATCCAATACGCAAATATGGATAAATTTTCTTATTTTTATGGATAAAGTCCCACATGATATTATTAGAGGGAATGAAAATTACATTTGTTTCAATTGATTCATAATACTTATTAGTTCATAGTTGAGTCATAGTCCAATTTATAGTCCGGCACTGCTACGTAGCTCGAATATCACGGCTCGAATGGCTCAAAAATAATCTTTTACCGGTAAGAGATTATTTTCATAGGCAAAAAAAATAATCTCTTACCGGTAAGAGATTATTTTCGAGCCATTCGTGCCACACTTTTTCGAGCTACGAGGAATTTCCCCTTATAGTCGATACGGAGAATTCACGGTTGATACAATCATTCCATGACTATTACAGTCTATTCAACTGTTATAAAATTATTCTTGCAATTGAATATTTTTTTTTTAAAAAAAAAGAAAAAAAAAAAATCACGGCCGCATAAACTTATTTTTAATACATATTATTTGATAATCTTAACATGTTACTCCATGATCAATACTAATTAATTAATTCTATGTTGTTTGAAAATTGAAAAAACGAGGACCTAGACCATCATGCTTCTCACATGGCTACTCTCTCCCCCTCTTTCTCTCTCTTTCTCTCTGGTTCTGTTTTCTTACGCCTCCGTTTGACATGTCGAGTTTTTTTATTTTTATGATTATTTTAGTTATAAAATAATAAAATAATTTTTTTAATTTAATAAAATAAAACATTACATTCAAATTATAATCATTTTATTTTTTTTCTCACAAATTAAAAAATATATCTTAAATAAGATTTTTTAATTTTAAATTAAAATAATTAAAAAAATTAAAAAACTAACCCCCACCCAAACAGATATATGTAAATCTCCCCCTTCCCTTTTTCAAGTCTTGTTGCCATGCTTTCAGTCTCCACAACCCCCCAACAAGACCATCATCACCCAAACCACTCCTCCATCATTCCTATCTATATATGAAAGAAAATATCTACCTATGGCTATGACTATGTTACTAAAAAACAAAAAGCAATATTCTAGGTGAGGTTGGGGCCTATAGCCTAGCCTAGCTAGCCTTTGTCCACCTTATATCCAACAACTGGCTCATCCACCCCAATACACCTTTTATACTTTCCTCTCATCAGCTTTGCAACATCATAAAATATTTTATTGAAAAGGTATATATTGTTAACAGCATTTTTATATTAATCAAATGAAAAATGTTTGAGAGTCATAAAAAGTGTAATTAAAATGGTTTAAAATTGTCAAAACGATGTCGTTTTGTGTCGTTTTACGCTCAAAACGACGTCGTTTTGATAGTTTTGAGCCATTTCAGTCACACTTTTTGTGGCCCTCTACTATTGCTCAAAAATTTAAACTTATCTGAATTGTTTGAATTTATGCACATCAATGGTTTGATTAATCATTTCAATGATTGTTCGGCTGGTCATTCGAGAGAATGTCGGTTGACATTACCATTGACAATGGTGATTCCGGTCGTCTGGACAATCATCTAAGAAATCATCTGGCCAAATGTCCATCTTATATAATTCAAATAATTTAGACAAATTCAAATTCGATAGATTGATAATTTTTTATACTGCTAACATGCTATATCTTTTTACATATTTATTATATAGTAAATAGATCAGAATTTGATCAAACAATTAGCATATGAGATTGAGCACAAAGTGACTAACAGATTTTAATTTTTCTCATATAACAAATAATAAATAAAAAAATATATCATATTAATTTAGTCATGTGATATATCGACGTAAGACTAGGGATTTTGTGTATGTGTTTCATGATTTGTTCAACTTACTGTTTCTTTATATATCTCAAAATGGAATGACATGTTCCCCCCCAAGAGGAGCTGATCTGCTTAATCTACATTCCTAGCATGTTAGGCTGCATAGACTCCCCCACCACCCTCTACCCCCTCTTGGGTCGACACTCATGGCCGAATAGAAATATGGATGATCAAATCAAACCCCACGTATCAAAATGACAGTTACACATAATTAAAATATATAAAATAATTTATAAATATAATGTATAATTGAAATTTTATATAAGTCATATTTACATAGTTTTAAACCCCATGGTACACTTTTTGTGCAGTTATTTGATTTTTAATTGTGTACATGTAGCACTGTTATGTATGTTATTTAAAAAAGTAAAATGTTATTACTACCATACCATTACGTAAGCCAAACATAAATTGGAATATATAATACACATGAATATATATTAGATTTTATACAATTTGTTGTTGGGGTCTATTTTTGAATTTTTTTTGTTTATTTATATATGTTTTGTTTGCTATTATGTGGTTAATTTCAGTGTTAGTAGATTTATTTAAAAATAATTCATGCATACATGCCAGTGTGCTTCATGGGTAGGTAGGTATATTTTTATAAGGCCAACTTGAAGTTATTTTATGCAATTCATATCCCAACAAATAGATATACTTAGGTTAGAAGATCATTCATGGTGGTTCTGGGAGAGGATTTTCCTTGCGTGTGTTATTTGGTTTTGAAGGAAATATAATACTATATATACAGCGGAATAAATATATGAATTTAGCTATACCTTATGAGTAAATAGATTGCATAATGAATCCAGCTTAGAAAGGTAAACCACGAACTCTTGAAGTGATGGAGTAAAACTATCAAAGTTTTGCCCATACCATTCATAGTACAAAGACCATATGGTTTATAGGAAGAGAGTATATTATCCCACATAAAAATATCTAATTAATAATTATCATATAATATATATTTATATATTGACAATTATCCCATATCAAGATTATCCTATATCTTGAATAACAAATATAATATGTTATATTATTTGGATCTCTCTTAACCGGGTTATGCTACCATGGGTGACCCAATTGGATCCTAATTCTAAACCCGACCCAATTTCCATCAGGTTTGAATATTGCTTTTTTTGGGGGACAATATCAATTCCTTTTTTTTTTTTTTTTTTTTTGGTTCAATGAAATTTACATTGACTTATTAATATGATATTTAGGAGTAAACTTCTCTCCAGTTCATGAAAATGGACTAGATCAAACAATTTATGTTTTGTGGTTTATCCAAAGATAATTTCCATAATTTAAACCGTTAATTTTCATAGTCCGTCGAGTTGATTGTTCATGTAAAAAATCAAATTAATTAAATATTGATAGTCATATGATCAAATCATAAAATCATTAAACAAAAATATATATATTTTCAAAATCGTACTTGACATTCAATCAACTTGAGTTTTTTTTTTTTTATTTTAATGATCTATTCGGCAAGATAAACTATTTGAACTAATAAAAGAGACCCAGGACAAACTCACAGAATCTAAACTACACTACCCAAATTTAAGTGTAGATCATATTCAATTTACGTTTGATACCATACCAAATTTAAATTTACACTATACATTCAAATCCAAATCACTTTTAACATTGTGTTTCTATGAATTTTTGGCTTTAAATGGACATTTTTGTTAGTATTTAGTTTCAATAAATTTAAAACAAGAAAAAGGAAAATTGAAAGTCAAAGCTCATAAAAAGTAACGCTACAAACTGCTAAATGGAAAATGAGTGAGAGCACTAATTAATACTATCACTAATGATGTGGCAGTGGGTCCCACCCACTGTCACAACTGTCACAATGCTGTTGTGCCTGTCTTTTTTTTTTTTTTAAATGGATGCCAACTCATTAGTGCTAGTTTAGAACACCTATCATTGTTGAGCACAAATTTTTAAAAATATGATACTACAAACTCATAAATTTCGTTCCATAATGCAGTGTGTTTGGAACACATAGGCCATGTTTGATTTACAAGATTAATAGTGAAGTATTAATAATCCTATTAAATTAGTGTGGTATTCACTATCCAATTGAATTAATATCCATTGGATTAATAATCCCACCCCTACCCGATTACTAATAATCCTACAAATTTGTTGGATTAATTATCTACTGGATTAATAATCTTAAACTAAAATATTAAAACAAATATAGGATAATTGGGCCCACGGATTAATAATCCCAATCCCATACCCAAATCCACCCAATCAAACATGCCCATACATCTTAGTGGAGTATGACTATAGGGACACATTCAAAATGAATGCAACACTTCAGTGCAAAAATATTTTTTGAAAAAATATACGTTCCTATACTTATTGCATAAAAAATGAATTTTGTCAACGTCCTTAGCCTACGTAGTTTAACACATTTTACTCAATCCCTATAAAATGAGTTGTTGAGGAATTAATGTACAACTATCTAATGTTTTATTGACACTAATGATGGAGATGATTTCAATCCCCTTTTTCAGACACTTGACAACAAAATACAAAAAGAACTAAGAATTAAATGTCAGTTAAAAAAATACTCAAAAAAAAGCTCCATACAACCAAACTACTATATGGTTGCTTTGTGAATTTATAAAATACATAAATATTATACAAAATAAAGTGGTATATTGACATGCGTTTATTGAAAATTAAAAATGCTCATTATTGTAATTTATAATAGTAAATATGTCATTGACACATGAATTTGTATGTTTTTTTTTTGGTATAAAAATTCAATATGTTTCTCATTCTTTCTTCTTTTTTTATTTATTTATTATTATTATTATTTTGTGTCTGACAAATTTCAACCAAATTTTCATATGATAGCATAAACTTTTGGGCCAGAATGAGTGCCGAAGGTTCAAACAAGGCCCAATACACTTTTAACAACAGGAATTCAAAGAACACCCCAATAGTGCATATTTTTAGGTATTTAAGGGTAAAATTTAGAGTGGGTTTGGATTAATGAGTTGAGATGGGATGAAAAAATATAGGAAAAGTGAATGATAATAACCTACAAAAAGACCATAAATCGGGCTGGGCTGGGTTTGGATTGAGCTAACATTATATGATAAGGGATTTTGTGTCTGCCTAAATTCGGCTCAGTCCTAACATTGAGTCTCTATATCTGATCAAGTCCAACCCAAAAAATAATTATGAATCTCAAATCCACCCATTGGCCTATATGTTAAAAAAAGTTTAAAGCATTCCATAATGAAATTCAATGACATTATATTTTTTAAATAAATATACTGACATCATTATAAATTGAAAGATTTCATATACAAATTGACAGATTTTTTAAATAAATTCAATTAAATATCACTACAAATGTGAGTTTTAATAAAATTAACAAAGATAAAATATAGATCCCAACAAAAAAAATATATTTTTCATATAATATAATAAATTAATTTAATAGCAAGCCGAACTGGGTTAAAAGTATAATAAATTAATTAATGTAATATTGTGTATGTCCACATTAATTTCCATTGAGCATAAAAATCTTCTGATATGGAAATCTTTTTTGGGGTGTGGTGGGGGTATTTAAATTTGGAGTGGATTCTGATATGAGAATCTTTTTTATTTGAAATGACTCGAAATGTGAGATTCTTTAAACTTTTTAAAAATAGTACAAAAATTTATTAGTGAGTTCTAGACGAATATATAATTTCTAATTGTAAAGATTTCAATCATTTATGTATACTAGTGGTTGGGTACGTGCGTTACACGTGGTACGAGATTGTTCATCAACTGTTAATATTGTAATTATGCATATCTTTTAAATTGGTATGTGATATGTATACAAAGTATGAAGATTTGTATGGATAAATCGATTGGTATCGAAAATACAACTAAACAATAAATGAATACATATTTAAATGATAAATGAGAAATTTTATAAACATAAATATTAATTTGTAGGGGGTGTTTGGCAAGGGTTTTTTTTTTTTTTTTTTTTTGGTTGGTTTTTTGAGCTAAAATTCACAAAATAACAAAATAGACTAAAATAGTCAATAAGACAAAATGTCACATCAAATCCATAATCATTTTATTTTTTCTCTCACAAATATCACATCCAACTTTAAAAAAATTCAATTATCTTCCCAAACACAAAAATTTTAGCCTATTAAAATAGCTAAAAACTAAAATTGCCTACTAAAATATCAACTTCCCAAACACCCACATAATAGATTGTTGATATCACGATCTTATCTTAAACAATAAACAATAAGTAGGTCTTTTAAATATATATTATTATACAAATGTTTTTCTATCAACTTTCCACTTTAATTTTTCATAATCCACACCTGTAATATGATTGAAAGTATGAAATTAATTGCACAATTATACAATTTTGTTTAATAGTTCATCTCATAATATAAATTCATTGAACACACTATTATATATTATTTGCATATTATTAGTGTAAGAATGTATTAATATCAATATGTAATATATTTTTATACATCAAGAATTATTGAGTTTCGTTTTCTATGCCACGAATATCTTACTTGATAAAAAATATAACATTAATCATTAGTATATTTTCTTTTTTTTTTAGCTTTTGGTTAGGAAGAAGGTGGAGATGAATCCAACCTTCAACTCGCAAACACACACACGCATTGACGAGAGAGAGTGTGGGAGAGGAGGAGAGCTGTTGATTTTGAAGGTAAAATCATTGGCTCTGATGATCTTTGATCTGTGAGAGAGACAGAAAGAGATCATCTTTTTGTTGCAAAGAGGGGCAACCACCCTCAGAAACTTCCCAATCTCTCTGCTGGGAGCCTAATTCATTCTATGAGCCTAATCATGATTAGTATATTTTCATTTATGTGGGAAATGTGAAATAGTTTTTTTTAAAAAATTGAATGATAATATACCTTAATATTTCTATTAATATAGGAATTTTATAATTGTTTTCACGATGTTTATAAATCTATACTTATAAGTGTTTGCAGGGTCACTTTCATAAAACTGTTAAGTTACATAATTTATTATAGCATCTGTAAGTAATTAGCATATAATAAAAATTGATCGAAACTTTTTATTTGATGTACTTACTTTCTGCATCATTCAGTAATGTTTGGGTATCATTTGATTTTTTTCCCCCTTATAATTTGACTAAAATGTGTACAGGGGTATATTATTTTTTTTGAACTTCATAGCAGATAGGACAATTTATGCTTCAACTCGTCTAACTTTTCTTGGAGAGCATGTTGTAATAGATCTTCTGTAGTTTTTGTTTCACCAGCTTCTTATTTTTCTTCTTGCTCACCATTGTAACTCTTTGTAATAAAAATATTTTGATGAGTAAGAGTTTAAGGCGATATCATATTGTTGTGGACTTCAAAAATTATTTTCCCTTAATAATGTAATTTTTTCTGTGATGGGAAAAAAATGCACAATTATTGTCGTGATTTAGGTGTTTTGTAAAGTCTTAATTTGTTATTGAAAGTATTTGTTGTGGACACTTGTTTGTATAACATGTATGTGTATATGTATTGAACATAAATTGATAGTAGAACAATACACAATTCTACAATTTTTTCTTAACAAATATAACTATATTATTAAAGCGACACATGTTAGAAAATTAAATTATCTGATGGTAATCTAGCATTACAGATTGACAATAAATAAATACAGTAACATATATAAATTTACATTTATATATATGTAGACATTGACATATATAAGATATTACAAAAATTATATGAAATCTTTTGTAATAATATATTACAGGTTACATGAGAAGTTAATTATTTATAATTAAATAGTTTGTCATAATGTAGATATTTAGTGTTACATTTTCGTGTGTATGCACCATTTTTTAATTAGATTGTTAAATTCACATAAAAATTGAAAATAATTTGTGAATAACTAGAGATTAATGATGAATTTTTTTTTTTTTTAAAAAGGAAAAAAAAGGAGAAGCTTTTAGTGTTTGGTTTGGTTTGTTTTTTTCAAACTTTTGTTTTAATTTTTTGATTTTCATGTTTTTTGTCTTTGACATTGTTTTTTTGTTTTTTTTTTTTTTAATACCTCTTTTTTTTTTCTTTTGTAGATTCACTTAGTTTAATACCTTTTATTTTTTTAATTTTACTTTTAGATTTAGATTTACTTAATAAAAATACACTGAGAAAATAATTTGTTGTGTTTTTTTTTTTTTGAATTTTTTTATTAATATTAAATAATAATAATAACAAAAAATATATAATAAAAAAAATCAGTATGTGTTTGAATTTATAAATTTTTTATCAGTATTTTACTTTTTAATTCTATTTAGATTATTAGATATTAGATTTTCATATAAAAGTATAATTTAAATATAAAATATGAAAAAATTCAGTATCTTCAATCATTAAAACTAAGAAAATATGAAAAATCAAAAATTGAAAAACAAACTTAAAAAATAAAACCAACGAAAGTGGTTCTTATTTAGAATTTCGACACCACGCCTTAGTTATCAAATTATCATGTAAAATATTACAGTTAATAAAATATAATTTGAACAAAAAAAAGTGTATGAAGATAACCTGTGAATTTTTGAGATACAATGCAAATCTCTATTTTAAAAATGCATGTCTTTTGCTCTGTCTAGATTCGAATGAATGCATACAATTTTAAAATTCAACAAAAATTATTTACAGTGATTTGATCCATGGTGAATAATTATAAATATTATGTATATCAGTATAGAAGCAGACATAAGAAATAAGAAAGAGTAATTTTTTTGTTCTTCAATAATCATTAATATAAAAAATAGGGAGACGACTTTTTTTTGATAAGAAGATAGATGATTTGTTTATATTTATATAAGACTTTTAAAAACAGATATATCGTTTTTGAATGTTCAATTTCAAAAATGAAGAGATAGTTTGTTTATATAGAACTCTTCATAACTTTTCGAAAATATAATAGATTTGAGAGGGTCAAATTGAAATTTAAAAAAAAAAAAAGTAAAAAAACATGATAGGCTCTTCATATTTTTATAATATATATATATATAGATAGAATTTGTTGATCCCTTTCTCAAAAATTAAACTTCTATTTTATTATCATTATCATTATTATTATTATTATTTGTGCGCACTAAGCATTAAAGTTCTACGTATTGACAAACATCTACAATAAATATAAGATCTAAACATAGCCATAATAATGTCTACATGTCCTCAAGGCAAACATGCGTAAACTTTTGAGTCCATGCGACCTCATATGACATTCAATAATAGTTATTCTTTAATTTACTCTTGATATGATGCTTAATTAGATCTTAAAATATCTATTATATATATCAGGTTTTTTTTTTTTTTTTTTTGGGGAGTGGTGATATATCTCCCTAATACATTACTCTCATTTTGACTTCTAATGAGGTGAATAGAAAGAGAAGTGTAAGTCCCCCCCATCACATGGTTCATTTCATGTCATTAGGGATTGATTGGGGTGCTCAATTAGTGCTCCTAAGCATTTTGTGAGTGTGTGTGTTAATTAGGGTCGGGCAAGCATCCATCTGATCTATCAAAATCGAATGGTCCGAACTAATCCATCACAGAATGAATGATTTCAATGGTCCGAGTGAATAGATGCAAATATATTTTTCTCAATCTACTTAAACTCGGACAAATGACAAATGAGAGGTCACCCGATCCAATCTGATTCACCAACACTCTTATGAAAATGATGTTATAGTTTTATGTTATATGTGTTAAAAAAATTACAGTTTATTTAGTAATTATATTTTCTATTTATTATGAAAGTTAGGCCTTTATTTTTATTATATAAAAATGAAGAATAAAAAATTTTGGGTTCAAAATAGTTCAAAATTACTAGAAAATAGTTTGAAAAAATGTTCAAAAAAATAAAGTTTAAACTACCAATTCAATCCTCATCTACCCATCAAACTTTATAACTTGCTCAATTTATATCTACTACCTAAATAGACGAATGTATATTAATTTTTTTCAATCTACTTAAATTTAAATAAATAGCAAATAAAAAATCACCCGACTCAATCCGGAAAGAACCCAGCGTTAATAAGAAAAACTTCCAAGAACGAAAATACGACTACCACTACCTTACCACCTTATGGGCCCCCAAACATGAGCCTTTGGTCCTTACGTAGGCCTAGCCCACTACTCAGCATTACATATACCAGCAGGAAAACTAGACAAAAAAAAGTTACTCTCGTTGACCAAGAAATTGGCAGCACCAACGGTAATATAATTTTTTTTTTTAAACATAAAAAACAGTTATATTAAAATAAAATAAATAATATACAAATTAAAAAGAAAAATAATAAGCTCCTAAAGAGTCAAACAAACAACAAATTATAAACAATCACTGCCATATTTCAAACACCGCCAGAAGTTAGTTGAAGAGGAAGAACACCCACAATGGTATAGAAAAAAGCTTGAGAGAAGAGAAAATCATTGTAAATATCGAAAATTTAAAAACCTATACCGAAATTGGGAGACAGACATTCAAAACCTCTATTCCAGACATAAAAAAAACCTAAAGCTACACTCTAAAAGTGCAAATCTATACTCTAAAAGTATAGATTTACATTTTAAAAGTGTAAAGGAGGTCACCGGAACACTGCGGAAAATCTCTCTCTCTCTCTCTCTCTCTCTCTCTCTCTCGGCCTCTAAAGCTTAGCACCAAGCATAATATTTGAGTTTAAGTTTTACCATTGTACTATATAATATTTTCTCTTTTTTCCATACTAGAAAAAACAGAAGGGCTAAATTACGAGGACTAGGCGTAGAGCTTCTTCTTCTCCACTTCACTCTTCCTTCATAGCCTATCCCTCCATCTTCACCACCAACAGCTTTGGTTGACACTCTCTGAAGACAAAGCTCCCAACTCACAACAAAATTAGAAATAAATAGATGCGATGTAAAGATTATTGATTTTGAAGAAGGGCCCAAGGCTGTCAATGCTATAATAGCATTTTATCAAACAAATTACTCGTTGATGTCAGCAAATGGTGTTGGAAAAACCTAACAGTTAGTTGACAAAGTAAATTGTAATGAATTAATAAATTTTAGGAAGAGAAATGTAATTTTCAGAATGCCAAAACGGTATCTTATTAAAGTCAAACCTCATAGGGTGTAATGTAATGACTCCCTCCAAATATATATATATATATATGAGTGCTGCTATTAGTACTACAATTAATATTTTAGACCCTCATGTAGATGGCCTGAACGTCCTGACTTTGCGCGCGAAGGCGCGAAATCATTTTGTTCATTAGCTACTACAGTTCGGACTCATGTTACGGTTCTGAATCTAATCTCGCAAAGTGCAATGCAAGATCGATAAATCACCAAAGAGTCCAAATCCGGCAAATCGTTTCGGAAAATTGATTTTAATAAAGAAGTACCAAACATGGACTGTTTTTCCAGATGCAGAGTCGCCACCTAAATGTTTGTTTTTTGGGAAACTTAGGAAACCCTGACTCGTGCCTAAGGCCACGTGTCCGTCATCACCAAAGTTGCCTCAGCTCGGGAACTTGGGTACGAGAGGGGAAGGTTATGTAATGAGCACCCCCGCTCGCCCGATCAAAGGATCGGCCTTTACTAACATGATATGTTGTTTTCGAAAACACATGTGTTCTTATTCCGGTTTATTAGCTAACCTTACTACGTGATGCGCACAGTATACAAGTATAGACTAGATCGCCTAAGTTGGAACAAAATATCTCATGTTTGTTTGAAAATGGTTTGAAGGTGTTACTCGCAAGTAGGTTAAGACGTGGATTTTGCCATCCTCAAGTGGGCTTAGAAAACAAGATTTTGCCACTTCGCAAAATGGGCTTAAAACTCGCATTTCGATGAATTATTCCAATTCAAACAATCCAACCTTTATCCACAGACCTTCATGCAATTAAACACTTAAGCAGTTAGCTTCATGGCAAGCATGCCATCATGGCAGTCACTCACACTCATACAAGGATGCTAAAGCGAAAACACTTACAGTGTACTCTGAGCCAAAAAAGAAACTAGTTAGTAATCAATGCATGATCCTAGCTATGTTAAGATGGCTAATGCAACACATGCAAAATGTACTAAAAATAGGCTCGGCTATTCTAAGATGGCATATGAAATGCAATTTGATAACATGCTGTTGAACACGTATTCAAGTAAATGTATTGAAATATAATACAGTTTGTATGATGCGCCGAGTCCGGTGCATGCAAGACAGATGGATCGATGCACGCATGCAAACATAAGGATGCTAATTGAAATATGTCCTAAAACTAACCATCAAAAGCTGATAAGTAAAATGGAGAAAGACGTGAGATTGGAAGACATTCACACACTCACGCACACTTATTACAAAATTCGCCCTATCGATGGAGGGTCCGAATAAATCAACTAGCTAGCTACGCTAAGCTAAGCAACTAATCTAATTATCTAAATAAACTAATTATTACATAATCAAATTGAATAACTAGCTAACACTAAGCTAATTATTACAACACGTTAATTAATTAACAAATTAACTAATTTAGTTACAAATTGAAAAGCTAACTAACAAGTAAAGCTAATTACAAATTACAAAGCCTCGGCTCAGTTCCAAGAGTTCGAAGATGCATGCTCGATCGGCTCACTCGGAAATCCGTTACCATGTCTCATGTTGCCTCTGTTTGCACTATTTTAGACTTCTGAAAACTGTGCCAACCTCCAAGACACTTCTGATCCACCTCATGGATATTCTGAGAGGTCATCGGCCAAGAGGTATGGCCATCGGCCAAAGAATAAATCTCATCGACCAATTTTGAGGATATCGGCCAAATATTGGTAACCGATCGACACACTGTATAGCCGATCGACCATATCTTCTTGCAAACTCTCCTTTTGCTGCAACAAAGTACAAACAGAGGCATGGCAATGTATTTGCAAGAAAATATGTATGCAACTATACCCCTTATCATGTTTAAGGCTCAAAGGTGTGTAGTACTCGGCTCTCGAGCCATCAATCACGTATTTCGATGCATGATGGCCAAAGAGGCCGAATGGCACAAATTAATGGCAAATGAATGCACAAAACACATAAATGCCTTAACCTCTATCATGCATGATCAAGAGGGTCGGGGACCGAGAATTGAGGCACGTTTCATCACTTCAAGTATGAAACATCCCTCACTTCTCGTGTTTGGACTAACACCTAATCCAAACACAATGCAATGCAATGCATGCTCAACTTAACAAAGCTAATGGCATACAAACAATGCTAATGGAACATGAGCATACAAGTACTATGCGATGCAACATGATTGACTTAGTAATACTGATGGCATGTGAACAATGTAATGCAACATGATTGACTTGTCAAAGCCAAAGGCATGCCAACTTAATGCAATGCAATCTAAGCATGCAAACAAAGCCAATGCAACATGAGCATGCCAACAACCATGCAAACATGTAAGATGGACTTAAACCAAAAGTGGACAGATCTCAATCATGCACAAATCAGTGGCCATAACACTCTTAAAAGATGGCATGAAAGGCTAGAAAATGCATGCTCATGCAATGGCCCATCAACTAGGCACAAGAGCACAACTTTCAGAAGTGCTCAAGGAGTGACAAATGTGGAAGTGTGACAACACTATAAGCTCTGAAATCAAGTAAGAAATGATGCCAAATCATTCAAACAACATAAGCATGGCATGCTAAAAGGCTCAAAGCTTGAAACTAGCATAGACACTTGCACTATAGCTATGCAATACATGAAGCATATGGCCAATGCAACCCAAAACTAAGGGTGGGTGCGGGTCGGTTGCGGCCACGGAACCTCCAATCCCCCATCCGTCCGCCAGATTGGCGGATTGGAGAAAATCAATCTGCATCCGTCCGCCAATTCGGTAGATGTGGATTGAGTGGATTGGCAGTTTGGCGGATGGATGCAAATCGGTTTGGCGGTTTAAAATTTTATAAATTTTCAACATAATTCAACTTATGCACTTCCTCAAAAAAAAAAAAAAAAAAAAAGTATTACAGTCAATGACTTTAAAAAAATGTTACAATCACTGCATGTCTCATCCAAAGCAAGAAAATTTGAAACTTTAGAATATCACAATCACAGCATGCCTCATCCACATAAAGTATTACAATCTGTGGTTCTTAAAATATAAAAACAATTCAAACCACCAAAACCATAAACAGAGCAGTAGTAGAGATTGTATGTGTCTGTATTGTTACATCTATACTTGTTTTTGAAAACAAAAACCAACCAGCATATATCATATTTTCTATTTATTATTTTTAGAGATAGATTTAAAAACCAAAAAATATGGACAAGTAATACGTTTATTTTTTTCAATTCAAAAAAGATATTCAAGTTGAAAACTTTTTTTTCAATAGAATATTTAAACTCTTTTTTAATTGAAAACACAAACAAAATATTTAAACAAACTGAAAACAAAAAGTCTTATAAATTACTAGGGGTGCTCGCGATTTGGCGGTTCGGTTGCGGCCAAAAGAATCTCAAATCCGCCATCCGTCCGCCAGATTGGCGGATTGGAGAAAATCAATCCGCAACCGTTCGCTCGTCATCACGCATCCGTCCAAAATGCGGAGGATCGGTTCGGTTCGGTTCAGTCGGTTTTGGGGGATCAGTATATCCGCTGCTCACCCCTACCCAAAACAGTCCTAGAGCATGTCAAAATGATGCTAAAACATGCATAGAGCAAAGCCAAAACAAGCTAGCGTGGAGGGTCAAAACATGGAGCATGCGAGGGCAATAGGGAGGATTACTCTACACCTATCAAGACCAAGCATGAGATGATTTCAACAACAAAAATCAGAGCTATGGCATGACAAAATAACCCCAAAAACACACTGAAATGATAGCTCGCAAGCTTAGGCAAAATGGCATACACAATGACTTATACTTAAGGCATAAAGAACCAACTCTTCAAAGCATTGAAAGAGTGACAAATGTGAGAACATGAACATGAAACATGGACTGAAATCACATATGAAATTATACCAAATCATGCAAATGGCTCAAGCAATGCATGCTAGTGGACTCAATACACAAAGCTAGTGAGCTAGTTTGAACCATGGCTATACAAAGCAATGCATGCATGACCCAAAACACTTAAAACAGAGCTAGAGCATGGTAAAACATGAACAAAAGCTTCTTGAAGTTAAACCAAAACATTCTAGAATGATGGTCTAAACACATGCTGCATGTTAAGGCAATAGAGAGGATTGCACTACAAGTGCATGGTGCATGCAAGAGGCAATCAAACCAACCTTAGACAGATGTATATCATACTGAAATAAGGTCTAATACATGCTAAGATGGAGCCAAAACAAGCTTAACAATCATGCTCACACATGAGGCATATAAAGTAAGTATTCAAAACACAAGGAAAGGGGATGACCCTCTCCCATTTGGGACCTTAAAACACCATTTCCCCCACTGAAATTCCTCTGAGTTTCAGCGGTGAGAAGGCCAAAACAAGGTGATCCCAATAGCTTAAAAGAAAGGCACAAGAACAAGGCTAAACAAGGCCTAAGAGGGGGTGGTCCACCCCCAACACAAAAGGGACCTTAAACAAACATGCTAAGGACTAAAAATCAGAACTTTTTGTAGTAGGAAGTTAAGTCTAAAACACCATGCAAATAGGTCTAAAAGCTTAAGCAAAACAAAGGGTTAAAGGGCTAATTGACTCACCCTTGTAGAACCTCTTCAAGGCTACCACTCCAGCAGCTTTCTTGGATCAAAACCAGTCCAAAAGCACCAAAACAAACCTCAAGAAGCCTCAGCAACAAAAAAATGGTGTTTGAGTGTGTGTTTGTGTGCAATAGTATGATAAAATTACACTTTTGAGCACAAACAAGGGTAAATATATATATATAGAGAGAGAGAATATAAAGAGAGAGTGATATATATCTTCTATATTAATTTTTTAGAACCTCTGGAAAGGGAGAGGGCTCTCTCTTCTTATAGAAATTCAATTCTCAAGCTTGTTGAGCAAGCTTCAGTCTTGATTCCATCCCTACATACACGTGTATAGAGGATGAGATCTGTGCTCACCAGCTGTCACAACTGGCACAAAAATATCTGCAAAAGCAGGTGGAAAGGCCTTAGCCAAAAAATATGGCCGATCGACCAAAAAGAGTGCCGATTGACCAAAAAGAGTGCCGATCGGCCACCACTTATGGCCGATGGTAAGAAAACAAGGCCGATGGCACAAGGCCTTAGCCGATGGGTTATGGGGATGGCCAACAAGCCACCATCTTCCCTCAGAAGCAAAACCACAAGTCCTTGGTCCACAACCAAGCACAAAATAGAAAAGTTGAGAGATCCTAAGGCAAGGCGCGCGGCCGAGACCTTCGGGAACTCAAAACGAACACGAGCATAGATGATCATCGAGTGTTCAAACGATGACGTCCAAGTCTTGAGGATGGTCAAAAATGGAGTGTCTACAGTTGCCCCTCTTTGACAGAACTCGAAAGTCATAAGATGACGAGAGTGAATGTCAAAGCCTAGAAACGACCCATTTTTTACGAGGCCGAAGACTTAGACAAGCATACAAGATAACAAAGAGATGCGCCCACAGGTAGGGGCAAAATGCAAATGACATGCACGATGCCGAACATAACTTATGATCATGCAAGGAAAGCTGTAATGAAGCATTTATGCAAAATAAATACAACAGTTAAGCAAGCAAGTAAGAATGAACAGTCTCACACATTCCAAAAGAAAGGATGTAAGAAAATTATGCAATTCTCGCTGCGTCTCACGCGGAGAAGGCTAAAAGCGACTACCGAGAATACTCGGAGTCTCAAACACAACACCTCTCAGCGCATCACACGCAGGAGAGAAAAGAAGCATCTCTCAGCGTATCACATGCAGGAGAGAAAAAAAAAAGCAACACTTCTCAGCGTATCATACGCAAGAGAAGGAAAGTAGCATCTCTCAGCGTATCACACGCAAGAGAGGAAAGAAAGCATCTCGCAGCGTATCACACGCAAGAGGGGAAAAGGTAGCATCTCTCAGCGTATCACACGCAAGAGAGGAAAAAAGCAAAACTTCTTAACGTATCACATGCAAGAGAAGGAAAGTAGCATCTCTCAGCGTATCACACACAAGAGAGGAAAAGATAGCATCTCTCAACATATCACACGCAAGAGAGGAAATGATAGCATCTCTCAGCGTATCACACGCCAGAGAGGAAAAGATCAACACTTCTCAGCGTATCACACGCAAGAGAGGAAAAGATAGCATCTCTCAGCGTATCACACGCAAGAGAGGAAAAGATCAACACTTCTCAGCGTATTACACGCAAGAAAGGAAAAGATAGCATCTCTCAGTGTATCACACGCAAGAGAGGAAAAGATCAACACTTCTCAGCGTATCACACTCAAGAGAGGAAAAGATAGCATCTCTCAACGTATTATACGCAAGAGAGGAAAAGATAGCATCTCTCAGCGTATCACACGCAAGAGAGGAAAAGAAGCATTCCTTAGCGTATCACACGCAAGAGAGGAAAAGAAAGCATATCGCAGCGTATTACACGCAAGAGGGGAAAAGATAATATCTCTCAGTGTATCACACGCAAGAGAGGAAAAAAGCAACACTTCTCAGCGTATCACACGCAAGAGAAGGGAAATGAGCAACTCTTCTAGCACTGAGGAGTTGCATAAACATTGGAGTGAGTCCGAATGCTTCTAACAAGGATACAGCGAGAACACCGAGCACACCTGGGTATTCCTAACCGAAACAAAACGAACTCAAAGGACAGGAAAGGTCTTACCTGGAATTCCTCTGAACAAACCGTACACACAATACCGTCTGGTTGCACCAGCCTCAACTAAACCGTACATACAATATCGTGCCTGCACAAGAAAGAAACTCAACAGGTACAATATAGTAGCAAGACATGTTCAACGTCACGTCAAGACATAATGCCAATATGAAATAAACGCGTGCATACACAATGCTAGCAAAAAGATGCGTAGCAACGCAAGTGAAAAGTGCATGACAATGCGAGGAAAAGCATGCGCGACAACACAAGCAGTGTGCATAACAATGCGAGTGAGATAGAGATGCACATATTCAATGTAAGCATGGTAAAGGCATGTTATCCACAATGTTGAGATACAGCTTTAAAATGAGATGAGGCATGCTCAATGTAAGAGCAAAACGGCATATAACAAACGTGTGTCTTAAAAATATGACAAAACACCCGTAAGGCAAGATATTTAAAGCAATTTTTGAATCTCGCAATATACAAAAGGATACGAAAAAGGATACACCTCGTGCGTATCGAGCGACGCACACGGAAGACATGGTTCAAGGTCAACACGAAGGTCACTTAAACTTCAAAAGTGTATTTTCTTGCACTTTCTTGAGAGATGAGGGTACAAAACAATAGAACTGACATCCATCGGCCATCAAAAGAGACTATCGGCCAACAATTTAGCTGATCGGCTAACAATTTGGCCGATCGGCCAAAAGTGGCAGATTCGGGGCAATTTTGTCCATTTGCTTCGGGTCTTTAAATACAGGGTTCTAAACCCTATTTCCTCACTTCTCTTTAGCCGAAAATCATTCCTCTCTCTCTCTAGGTCATTTTCCTTCCTTCGATCTGTGCTTTTCTCCCATTTTCAAGCCTCCCGCGACTTCCGATTTGCGAAACCCTCTTCGTTTCAAACACTTTGAACAGAACGAAACGTGATTTCGGTGCCACATTCTTGATTTCCATCACTTGGGGTTTGTTTCCCCCGAGTTAGCCTTGGTTTCGATGCCTTCTCCCGCATTTCGCCATTTTCTTCCATTTTTTCACCCATCGGGGTTGACTTTCGGTTGACTTTTAGCATTCTTGCCCACTTTCCATACCCTCGGCCATTTTTGCACTCTTCTCGAGATGGTGGATGATATTCCACGGGGTGGGACTCCCCCAGAGATAGATACAGATCTCAAGGTCGAGCTCTTGCCGCTCAGTGTTCGACCATTCAACCTGGCGACATACCGGCCCGTGACACATATATCCGCCAGTTCAGGAGTTACGCGCGAGGTGCACCATTGGATCTCCTGCTACGCGAGCCGGAGTCGCACCTTTCTTACGGCGCCGCTGAGGTATACTTTTCCTCTTTACTTTCTGCAATGTAGATTGTATATCTTGGATAGTTGATACTGCCCCTTATCTGATCATCACAAACACACTTGTAGATCACATGCTTAGTTCACCCTGAGCACACTCATATATGATATTTGTGTAAACTTGAACACATGCACACACACTGCATTTTCATCAATTCTGAACATATTCAAACATTGTATTCTGACACTGCCTCGCATCTGTTTGTCTTGAACACAAGGAGATTCCCATGCCTTCCGGGGGTATGGGAATACCATTGCCCGAGGTTGGTACATGGAGTTGCCTGATGAGGTCTGCTACATCGTTGATCAGGCCGGTTTTGGCGCATTCTGCATAGGACTCTCGCGCCTCACTGCGAGTAGGCCCCTTCTAAGCGCGCTGGTGGAGAGGTAGTGGGACGCCACCTATTCCTTCCACCTTTCCGCAGCGAGGGAGATGACGATGACCCCCTTCGAGTTCTCCATGTTCACTGGCATTGGAGTAGGGGGTGATTTGATTCCCTTAGATACTGATATGGGTGAGTGGGATGTTGCCCAGATCTTCTTGCTTGGCGCTCGCCCACCTCTCTCCCGACCAGGGTTCGTGAGGTATTCCTAGTTCGAGGACTAGTTCAGAGTACAAGCGCCGATGACCTGCGAGGAGGTCGAGCAGTATGCCCAAGGGTTCATTATGTTCTTGTTGGGCACCACAGTTGCCCTCTTCGCCGACCGAGGGAACACAGTTGCCCTCTATCTGCTGAGCACGTTGGTGGATGTGACCAGGATCCGACGCTATGACTAGGATGGCATAGGCTTGGCCACGCTTTACAGGTACATGAGCTCTTTATCCCGCCGCAGCGAACATCTACTAGGAGGCTACTAGCGAGCCTGGAAGGTACACCTTTCCTTTCTGTTTTACAGTTTTGCCTTACACTATCTGTACAGCACGCACATTGCATACACACCATCTACTTTACACTGGTTGTACACTGCACACAGTACACAATACGCTGCACACCATTCTCTGGTTTCTGCTTTATCTGCATACTGCCTTACTGATAAGCATACTCATTCTTACCCTGTTACATTCTATAGCTGTGGGTGTATGCCTACTTTCCGAGGCTTGCTCCAGAGCCAGAGGTGGAGATGCCCCTCATTGTCCCATATTCTCATCGATACGATGTGAGGTGCGAGCGGAGGCTGCGGGAGTCTTTTCGGTTCTTCCGCAGATACTTCGACACCATTACCGCAGTAGAGGTATTTCAAACATCACAGTTTATTTAAGCTTCGCTTTACATTGTACTTTCAACGGCTGATAACAAACTATATACCTTGTCACTTGCAGATTACCTAGCAGCCTTGGGCCGCATTGCCGGATGCAGTAAGAGGCCAATACACGGGTGCTCGGGAGACTGCCCGATTTTGAGTCTTGCTAGAGGGTCCAGTCTACCGGGCTTGGTACTTGGGAGAGCACTTCCTGCGGCAGACCCTTGGCTTACCTGAGCAGATAGTCCCGAGGCCACCTCCCACCCATATGAGGCATACAGAGAGGTACACCCCAGAGGAGATGACCGACTTCACTATCGGTTGGGACGCTGACTTTTTCAGAGATGAGGGTGACTACACCGTCTTCATCCAGACTTATCTCATGCGACCTTTGGCCAGTGCTCGTCGAGTCGAGAGGGAGAGGCCTGCAGCCTCTGTGGGAGGAGCGGGAGCACCGAGAGCGACTCAGGCCCGCGACAGGAGTGGGTCCTGGAAGAGACGGAGAGTGGAGTGGCCAGAGCTACCCACCACCATGACATGCCGAGGACAAGGTGAGGAGACTTATCAGATACCCATAGCTCCTCCTCCAGCTGATCATGAGCTCGTCGGAGTTCGCGGCTCGACCCCGGTATGTGCTATACTCTACACGGTGTACAATCATTTCATTTCAGTTGATATCCCGCAGAATACTAATTACTTCAACACTTTTGCAGGCTTCCATCGAGTATACTAGACAGGCACTGGAGCTGACAGCCTCGGTGATGAGGATGTTGCAGAGGAGCATGGACTTGCTCAGCATTTATAGTATCCCGGTAAGTTCTTTCAACCTCGGTCCCGAAACCTTGCATAATCTGTTTCATACTGATCTGATGTATCACATTATCAATACGATACTTGATACACTGCACTCACATACCACTCACGGCACTGATACACTGTAATTCACATACTACTCATGGCATTCATACACTGCTCACAGCATTCATACACTGTACTCATACGCTGTATTCGATACCATACTCGACTTTGTATAGCATAACTGATGCATCTACCAATTTTTTCTTTTCAAGCCCCATTCCAGATACCGGCCACAAGGGGTGCTTCAGCAGGACTTTCAGCGCTTGCCCGAGGAGCGGGGAGAGCAGGACGAGGGATCTCAGTATGCAACCGCAGCAGAGCCGGACGTACTCATTCTGGGAGTAGCTCACGGGCGCATGCCCCAGATGACGACGAGTCTGATGCAGAGGCAGAGTTGTCTCAGGATGAGCCTGGAGATGGATCAGGTTCAGGCTCAGACAGCGGAGTCGACGGTGACGATCCTGGACCTTTGTCCAGGAAGAGGACGATGAGAGACCCCCGCACTTGAGGTGACTAGCGCCGATCCAGATGCTACTCCTTTTTTGCTTTATTTTTCTTTTTTACTAGTAGTTTATGCACATTGTACTGCCTCAGGTAGGTTTTATTTTCTTCAAAACTATGTACTTTTGCAAAAGAAAATATGATGGAATGAAACAACTCTTTTTGTTGAAAAAGTGTTACATTTGTACATTCTAAGCATCGCATCACATCGCATCACTTTACATAACAATGTAAATGAGATTGAACTTTGTTTTGAAAACTAAACGCTCGAATTGCATTAATCAGGTAGTGAACCAACTGACAACAAAACAACTCGATAAGCAAAACAAAGAACTTGACATGCTAACCAAATGTAAATACAACTCGATAAGCAAGACAAAGACTAAAGAACACAAAATGCAACTCGATAAACAAAAGTACAATAACCCGATAAACAAATTGAAGTAACACAGGCGTGACTTCGCAAAATCATCACCGAAAGGCATTTGAAGTGGAACAAGTCACAAGTTCTCAACATCTCCAACACATAGACAACTCAGAGAACAAAATGAAGGGCCATCGGCCATAAGAAATGACTATTGGCCATCATTACTAGTTGATCGGCCAAAAAATATGGTCGGTCGGCACTCTTTTTGGCCGATCGGCCAAAAATGGCAAGGACCTCCAGAAAGCTGCCACCTGTCTTTCACTCAACACCTTATCTTCTACAAAAGCTCCAGCTTCATAGTTTCTCCATTTTAGCTCAATTTTTGTACCAAATGGAAGCATTTCTTGTCCAAAATCTCACAAATTGGATTGCCAACTTGGATGGCTCGGAAAAGCTGAATTTCCAGGACTTTGGCATAAATGCACTATTCACGTTGAGTCGCACCCCGCTGCGTTTTCCGTTCCTTCATGCCGCAGCAAGGTTTTGGAATCCGATAACACACGTTTTTAGCTTTGGCGGATAAGAGATGAGTCCTACCTTCGAGGACTTCCAAGCTTTAATGGAATCCGAGCGCGATGAAGAAATCTTGCCTCAGTTCCGCTTCGGCCACGTCCAAGCCTTAGGACGAATGTGCGGCCTTACTTTGCATGACGCTCGGTTATTGATTCACGATAGAGAGCTGGACATTCCGAGCTTGATTCGTGGTTTTCTGATGCCGATGACCGCGGTGATCATCATTGGCAGGGTTATCGGCGACATGCACTTTGCTTGTGCATGTTGTCTTATTTCTTACTTGCCCCGAACTCCGGAGGGTTTAGCACTCGTTTGATTGAAGTCGCTGAGGGCTTAAAAGAGGGCAAAAGCTGCATCGCCATGACACTAGCTGAGACATTGATAGGTTTAGATGCTTTTTATCGCCGGGAGGCGACTAGATTCGCGGAGAGTCCATTACTACTGCAGGTAATGTTTCTTACCCCATCTCACATATATTTCTCACATCACTCGGCTCTCAGGCTCGATTTTTCTCTCAAAACCCTTTTCTCACTTTTTCTCTCAACGTACACCTCTCTATTCTTTAATCTCTCATTTTTCATCCCTCCCCAGATATGGTTGATGGATAAATTGAAGATTGTGGAGTCATACCCAACATATTCAGCTCGCAGCTATTTCTTCTGACAACGTCTAGTCGATGCCCCTGATGAAGGATGGTGGTATGAATGGATGTGCAGTTTGCCTGCTTTCGACATTGCTTAGCGCTGCCCTTGGCTCAATTTACTGGCGATGAGCTACAGCATGACCCGCCAGCCCGGGATTCAGTTGATTGGCCTGACACACTGTGTCCTTTACTTTCCGTTCCGAATCCGGCGCCAATTCGGCCATGATCAAACTTGCCCAGAGGAAGGGATAAAGTACCCTGCTGCATTTCCAGTCCGCAGCGCACAGCTAGCTCGGTATGCCACAGCATGGAAGACGAGAGAGCTTTTAGCCCCCGCTCCCACTTTCAGTTGCACCCTCTCTGATGAGTGCATAGCTTGGCTTGACGAAGAGGCACAAGTTGGGCCTACTTTGGCATTAGAGGCTTCGACCAGCTCTGGGAGGGGACACAGGAACACCTGACTATGCCCCAAATTTATTTGTTTTAATCAGTACTTTCAAGTTTTCCTTATGAATGTAATAAAAAGCAACTTCAATTTGTATTCAAGAGTAGGAGAACTCTATACTGAAATCAATATAATTGAAGGTTGTGGGTACTGAAAATTTTCCATTTGGTCCAAAAATGGTCTAAGTCGTAAAAAGATTAATTTGAGCAAAATCAACTTTTATTAAAACTTTTCAAAACCATTTTCGATATGGATCAAAACTGGACACGCCCGAGATCTATCACTGAGATGTACAACCCCGGATCCACAGCAACTGGAAAGTTGCCCCTAGTCTGAATAGCACTGCACTGGAGATCAAAACCGAGCTCTTGAATGCAGAATAGACAAAGATGACCCAACATGATCACACGGACAAAGTTGATTTGGGGAAGTGTTTATAGCTGGATTTCAGAATGAAGTTGCCTACGTATCCCAAAGATGGGAATCAAGCCTTACGTAGTTCGGTTGGGGTTCACTCGTGTATTAACACTCTTCTTTTGTGCTCTAACTTTTGCCAAGGCCACCCTTTCTGGGTTTTCGGCCTTGCGAGCTCAGTTTTTATAATTTCAAATTTTCTGTGCTCTAACTTTTGCCTAGGTCGCCCTTTCGGGTTTTCGGCCTAGCGAGCTACTCAGGGACAGTATTTCTTCAACTTATCCATATTGATCGGTTGGGAGAACTCTAGGCCATCTAGGTCCATCAGAATGACAGCTCCACCCGACCAAATAGACTTAATGATATAAGGACCAGTCCAATTGGGTCTGAACTTGCCCCTAGGGTCGTGGATGAGAGCTCGGTTGTCTTTGAGCACCAAATCTCCTTCTTTCAAATTCCTGGACTTAACCTTCTTGTTGAAAGCCCTGGCAATTCTTCATTGATAACCCTAAACGTGATACAGTGCTTTCAGCCTTCTTTCATCAAAGAGCATGAGTTCTTCGAACCTGTTTTGCTGCCAATCCGTCTCAACTATCTGACACTCAGCCAATACCCATAATGATGGAACCTCAACTTCGATAGGCAGAACAGCCTCCATCCCATAAACCAAGGAATACGGAGTTGCTCTAGTACAAGTTCGAATTGAAGTCCGGTAGCCCCAGAGAGCAAACGGCAGCTTATCTGGCAAGTCCTGGTAGGTTTCCACCATCTTCTGCAAAATGTGCTTGATGTTCTTGTTGGCGGCCTCAACAGCTCCGTTGGTTTGCGGCCGATATGTAGATGACTTATGAAAAGCCACGTTGTACTTCTCCAACAAATCGATCACCTCCTTCTTAAAGTGGGAACCATTATCTGAAATAATCTCATTCGAGACCCCGTAGCGACAGATGATGTTATTTTTTATGAACTTTGCAATGTGCGATGCCTTCAACACCGCATAAGATTGGGCCTCAACCCACTTCGTGAAATAGTCTATCGCGACCAGAATGAACTCATGCCCATTGGACCCCTTTGGAGTGACAGCCCCAATTACATCAATCCCCCAGACTGAAAATGGCCATGGCGAAGTCATGTTGTACAGTTTCGACGGCGGAATGTTCATACGGTTTGCATGAATCTGACATTTGTGGCATCGCCGGACAAAGCCAATACAATCCTCCTCCATGGTGGACCAGTAATAACCCTGTCTAAGGATCTTCCGAGCTAGCATCACCCCGTTCATGTGCGCCCCACACTCTCCTCCATGGATGGCCTTCATTAGGCGCTTGGATTCTTCAACATCAACACACAGTTTATGCATCCCGAGATGACCTCTCTTGTATAGTTTACCCCCGCAGACGATGAATCGAGCAGCCATTCTTCGAATTGCCCTCTTATCTTTGGCATTTGCCCCTGGTAGATACGTCTCTTTTTTTAAGAAGTTCCAGACATCGTAATACCAGGGATTCTCATCTTGTACCTCATCTATGGCAGCGATCAGCTCGTAGGCCGACATGAATTTCTGTTCGATGATGATCGGACGCATCCGGACTCCGAAAGGGATATCTATCATGGAAGATAGAGTTGGTAATGAATCCACGAACCTGTTGTTCTTTCTTAACAGATAAGCGAAGTTCAGCTTCTCAAACCGAGGAATCAGCACGTCCAAGGTCTGGTGGTAGATTCTCATCTTTTCTTCTTTAACTTTCCAATCTCCTTTAGCTTAAGATACAACAAGATTCGAGTCCCCGCTGACGTCCAACCGTTTTGCCCCTAGTTCTAGGGCGGCTTCTAAACCTACAATACATGCCTCATACTCTGCCTCATTGTTTGATACTTTGAACCAGAGTTTGAATGCTGAAGGTATGAGGGAATTGTCGGGTGCTATCAGTAATACCCCTATCCTATACCCGATTTAGTTTGACGCTCCGTCAAAGTACATCGTCCAAGTTTCTTCTTCGACATACAGAATGGCCTCGTTTGGGAACAGATACGCAACTGCTTCATCCCCTTCCACTGGGTGATCGGCTAGGAACTCCGCTACTGTTCTCCCTTTCACTGACTTGCGCATCATGTACTTCAGATCGAATTCGGAAAGCAGAAGCAACCAACGAGCTAGCCTACCCGTAAGTGCCGGTTTCTCGAAGAGATATTTGATGGGATCTAATCTCGAAACCAGTATTACAGAGTGAGCTAACAGGTAGTGTCGCAGCTTCCTAGTAACCTATACCAAGGCCAGACAAGCCTTATCTAGCGGAGTGTAGCGGGTCTCGTAATCCAGCATTTTCTTGCTCAGGTAGTAGATAGCTTTCTCCACTTTGTCCTCAAACTCCTGTGCAAGCATGCAACCCATTGTAGTTTTAGTCACTGAAAGATACAGAATCAACAGTTTCCCCGGCTCAGGCGGTGACAACACAGGTGGGTTCTGTAAATATTGCTTGATTTGTTCAAAAGCTGCTTGGCATCAGCTGTCCCATTGGAACTTCTTTCCTTTCTTCAGGAGACTAAAGAGTGGTTCACAAGTCAAGGTTAATTTTGCAATAAACCGTCTTATGAATTGCACTTTACCCAGAAAGCCTCACACCTCCTTTTTAGTCCTCGGTGGTGGCATTTCTAAGATGGCCTTGATTTTAGAATGATCGACCTCGATACCTTTCTGTGTGATCAGGAACCCCAGCATTTTTCCTGCTGTAATACCAAACGTACACTTCTGAGAATTCAGCCGCAACCGATACTCTTTGATCCTTTGAAAGAATTTCTGCAAGGCGATGTAGTGGCCCTCTTTTTCTTTGAACTTGACAATCTTGTCGTCTACGTACACCTCAACCTCTTTATGGATCATATCGTGCAATATCGTGGTCGTAGCCCATTGATATGTAGCTCCAGCATTCTTCAGCCCAAACGGCATAACCCTATAACAATAGGTCCCCCACGGGGTGGTGAAAGCAATCTTCTCCCGGTCTTTGGGTGCCGTCAAAATCTGATTGTAGCCTAAAAACCCATCCATGAATGAGAGCAACGCATGCCCAGCAGTGAAGTCCACTAATTCGTCGATATGCGGCAGAGGAAAGTCGTCCTTCGGACTGGCTTTGTTCAAATCCCTGAAGTCCACACATACCCGAATTCTGCCGTCTTTCTTCGGCACCGAAACTATATTGGCCAACCAAGGTGGGTATTCAGATACCAGCAGGAACCCTGCGTCAATTTGCTTGGTGACCTCTTCTTTGATCTTGAAAGCCTAGTCCGGGCGGATCCTTCTGAGCTTCTGCTTGACAGGTCGGGCCTCTGGGTCAAGAGGGATCCGATGCTGTACAATCTCATGATCGATTCCAGGCATGCCTTCGTAGGACCAAGCGAAAACATCTTTGAAATCTTTTAATAAAGCGACTAAGCGCTCGCGCTCCTCTGAAGACAACGTGGACCCAATCTGGACCAGCCGCGGGTCCTTCTCAATACCAACATTAATTGTGGTGATTTTATCAACCAGCGGTTTTACAAACCTCTCCTGCTCTTGATCAAGCAAATATTTCAAAACTGGAGGAATTTCTTCCTCGTCGTTTTCATCGAAATTTTGAAAGTCTTCATTAAAGCAATAAATCAAAGGCACAGAAAAGTAGTTGAAGGCCACAGCCGCACAATTCTCATTAATCACTTCCAAATCACCTGATTCCTCTGTTACAATAGACTTAAAGGAAAAAGAAAAAGACGACCTAGACAGGACTGTGGCATCCGTGTTGTCACCCCCAGGAATACCGGACTCAAACTTAGACGAGCTGGAACCTGATTCCGACTCCATAGACTCAGTGGAATCAGATTTCGGCTCACTACCTGACCCGGTGCTGCTCGATAAGAATCCCTCCTCGTATTGCCAGACGAGGGAGAATGCGATAGATGCATCCAGAATGTTTGAAGATGGGCTCGCAGCTGCTTCATTCCCAATCATGGAAACTGAGTTATTCCCCAAGCACTCTTGTACGATCGGAGGATCTGAGAGTAGACAACCCAGTGCTACCCCCATTTCAATCTCAGTGCTCTCAGAATCCTCTCCCTTACACTACTCAGCCTCAGCTGGTGGGTCTATCTACTCTTTGGCAACATCATCCCCGAACAACTGCAAGTCGAAGAATATCTTGAATCTCGGCAACTGCCGCCTCTCTGCATTTAGCCATGGCTTTGGGAAGCCGCAGAATGGAAAGTCTTCCCCCTCCCGGACGAAGCGTCCGTTCAGGGTCCCCTGGATAGGTCGGTGCATCAAGTCATAATGCTTTCCAACCTGCTTGGCTCTGGCTCTTCCGGCCATCTTTTTGCCTTTCCTCACCCAGTCCTCTTTGGTAGGTAAATAACCTAAACCAAAGGTATGTGGGTTGTGCGACACTTCGGCCGATGCTGCAATACCCTTCCGGTCACTTTTCCCTAGTCCCATCCCAAGGATGTGCTAGAGCTTGTTCATGAGGTACACAGACTGCGCATTGACATATAACCCCTCATCAACAGCTAAGATATTCTGAACAACCCGAGCCTCGGCTAGGGTGAATCCTGACAGGAACACATCCTCCGCGCCATGCTCAATATCCAGAACTGGTGTAGAAACCTCTAGCGGCGGATGGATTGAAGAATTCCCAAAGACAATGGTCACCCCCTTCCCGTGGGGGTACTTCAACATTTGATGCAGGGTAGAAGATACTGCCTTCACCTAGTGCAGCCACGGCCGCCCTAGAAGTAGATTAAAAGTTGCGGGAACGTCTAAGACATGAAAGTCAATATCCTGTTGTCCTGGACCAACCTGAGTCCGAATCTGCACAGTCCCCATCACCTCCCTGCTGGTATTGTCGTAGGCCCTTTATCACCTGGGCAGTTGGCACAAAATTCGCAGGCTTCAACCTGATTACATATGTCGTCCTCGACAGGCACACATTGATAGCGGATCCTGTGTCGACAAGAACCATTGGTATCTATTTTTCTCTACACTGGACAGAGATGTAGAGAGGTTTGTTATGGTCTGAGCCCTCAGGCGGCAATTCCTTGTCAGTGAAGGTCAACGTCGGGGAAGCTCCTCCCAGAAAAACTCGCCCTACCAGCTGTTCAGGCGTAGTGTCGATTAAAAGTTTGGCCTTGTCCATCGCAGAAAAGACAGCCTGTCTATGAACTCTTGAGGCCATAAGCAATCCCCAGATAGAGATGTCTGCTTGTATCTTCTTAAGCTGTTTCAGTACAGCCTCCTCCTCGAGCAATTTTTCTTTCTGCCTCTCCGCCTCCTTGTCCTTTTCGGACGCCTCTGGTTGATCCAAGTGTGGAGGCTTGAAGTACCGCCCACTCCTAGTCATGTGGTCCACCTCTCCTACATACCAGGTATCGTCTGGTTGATTGTTCCCCCAATCTTCATCTGTGTGGGCAAGACATAAGTCGTCGTCTTCCCACCACATGCCATCAGCAACCGACAGACACCTGTTCGGTTCCGTTACAACTATTCCTGTGCCTACAGTACATTCCGTTCCTGTGCTCACAGTATGTTCCGTTCTTGTGCTCACAGCACGTTCCGTCCTCAGAATCTTCGATCCTTTCCCGCTCAAACTGCTTCAGTGCAGCCTGCTATTCAGTATCTTCTGTACTCAAACTGCCCGTATTCTGAGCAAAATTCTTAACACCGGTGCTCTCCGACGGTGCATCCTGATTCCCGATCCTTCCGGCCACTGTTGAAGTTCCCGTGTCTGACGGACCCTGTTCTGGCTGAGGCTGCTTAACAGCATCCGGCTCGTCGCTGAGCCACCAGTAGCTTCTGCTGACCCTTCCAGATCAAACCAGTTGACAGTCATGTCCCCCGGATCCTGTTCATTGAAAAACTGAAGGTTAGCAATGTCCTCTTCCAGATCTGCTAGGTCATCTAGCCCCTGATTAGGTCCATCCTCCCGTACTACACAAATCTCTGCCCCCTCTGGCAATTCCACATTTGGCCTAGCCTGGCCTACTAATGTGATGTAACCCTTCGGGTTGTACATAAAGCTCGCAGACCCCTCAGGTTCTGTATCATCATTCCCATCTGCCTCCACAGTCGACCCAATTCTATCTTCGATAATTACCACCACCATTTCAGGTTGGGTTTGGGAGATGTCCAACATACACAAGTCAGTGCTGTCAAGAATGAACACCTCCGGCTTGGGTAGGTGGGAAGGGGTGATATATATGCTAGGATCGTATGACACAACCCCAGTTTGGATCAAATTGATGCATTTGGAGGTGGAACTTGGTTATGTGGTGGGAGAGAGTTGGTGGTGACATTCGATTTCTCCGGAGGTACAATCACCCTGTTGTCAACGAGATCCTGAATCTCGTGGCGCAATATATAGCACTGGTCGGTGTTATGACCATACTGTTGGTGAAAGGCACAGTACTTCGCCGGGTTATGGGTTGGTGGGAGATTACTTGGTAAGGGCCGCAGCTCTAAGGGCTTCAAGTGGCCTTTCCTGATCAAAACTCCCAAAGCTTTGGACAGAGACATATATAATGGGGTGAAGGTTCTTTGGCCTCTAGGTGGAATTTGGCTGTTTGCGAGCTACTTCCGAACGCAACGGTGAATGGTGTAGCTGCAAGGGTTTTTGGGGTGGTGGTGGTGGTAACCATATCCACATCTGAAGTTCTGGCAGCTGCAGCACTGCTTGTGCCTGCATTCGTACTGCGGTTGAACGCCCTCTTGGGCTGCTCTCTTTCATGGTCAATCAGACCCTGTTTCATGGCGTCCTCGATTTGCACCGCAATCTCATGTAGATCTGCAAAGGTGGGAAGGGAGAGAACGATCATCTTCTGCATGAGCTTGGGCTGGAGGTTGCGTACAACCATCCGTATTTGGTGCTTGTCAACCGGCCTGATGGTCATCATCGAGGCCTTAGCCCTCCAACGGGTCACAAAATCAGAGAAGCTCTCATTCGGCTCTTGCCTAGTTGCCTCGAGATCACGAGTTGTGACCTCGATCTGTGTATTATAGGAGTATTGAGCTACAAAGGCCTCAGTCATCTCCTCCCAGTTCCTCTTAATAAAGTCCTCCAGTTTTGCATACCAAATAGCCGCTACACCCGACAAGGTCCGGCCAAACAGGGAAAGCTTCTGCAATCTGGAGAGGCCCATCGGCCTTAGTATATCCGAGAACAGTCGCAAATGCACCATAGGATCTCCAGACCCGTCGAAACGGTCTATGTGTGGCATTTTAAGCCGGTCTGGCAGAGTCACGGCTGAGTCGGTGTACCCATCCTCTATATCCGTAATGGATTTCACGCCTTGAGATTTCTTGAACAGCTTTTCTAGCTTGCTCACTTTTAGCGCTGTGGGATCCACCTCAAACTCAAACGGTGTGTCCACTATATTGGTCGGCCCTTTGGATAGCTGGGGTAGGATTGGGGGCGGAGCTGGCCCTGTTGGAACGTCCGTATTTTCCTAGACGTGTGTGGTCTCCCTGAGTATTGGAACTCTTGGTGGGGGAGGAGCTGGGTGCAAAGCAGATACTCCGGCTTGCTGTGGTTGCTACTGTTGCTGAAGTCTGATAATCAGCTCTACTTGTTGGGCCATAACCTCGGCCTGGCGCGCGGCAAATTCTGCTTGGCGGGCAGCATCTTGCTACATAGCTTGCATACTCTCCTGGAGCTGACGCATCATCTCTTCCATAGATGCCATAGGGTTTTGATCTATCTGAACAACCGGTATATTTGTCCCTGCAATAGAAACTGAGACCTCAGCCTGACTGTTCACTAGTAGGGTGGACCACTGATCTAGCGACCGCTGTATCGATACACTGTGCCTTACTGACCTCCGTCTAGTAACCGGGGGTAAAGAGTGGAACACTGGTTGTCCGTCTATCAGATCCGCAGATCGATGAAGTCTACGACCTCTGACCCAGAGTGCATGGGGAATATCTGCCTGGTCGGATGCAATGGTGCTAAACTACATTGCAAGAAGATAAATAAAGCATAATAAGGAAACAAATAACTAAAAAAATGGACAGCATAACGGCTTAAATAAAGACAACACACAGTTGACAAACTCAAGCTGAAAAAATTGTTCTCAACCATTGATCACTGTTCCCAAATCATTGCCCCGAATCTGAATCTGATACCCGTAGGTAAAACCGATTCCTCAAATACTGATGCCCATAGGCCTGATACCCAAACTTGCAAACTGATACATGCATTCCCTGTAGAGACACACTAAATATAAAATATGAAAAAATTTCAGTATCTTCAATCACTAAAACTAAGAAAATATGAAGAATCAAAAATTGAAAAGCAAACTTAAAAAATAAAACCAACGAAAGTGGTTCTTATTTAGAATTTCGACACCACGCCTTAGTTATTAAATTACCATGTAAAATATTACAGTTAATAAAATATAATTTGAACAAAAATAAGTGTATGAAGATAATCTGCGAATTTTTGAGATACAAAGCAAATCTCTATTTTAAAAATGCATGCCTTTTGCTCTGTCTAGATTTGAATGAATGCATACAATTTTAAAATTTAACAAAAATTATTCACAGTGATTTGATCCATGGTGAATAATTATAAATATTATGTATATCAGTATAGAAGCAGACATAAGAAATAAGAAAGAGTAATTTTTTTTTGTTCTTCAATAATCATCAATATAAAAAATAGGGAGACGACTTTTTTTTGATAAGAAGATAGATGATTTGTTTATATTTATATAAGACTTTTAAAAACAGATATATCGTTTTTAAATGTTCAATTCCAAAAATGAAGAGATAGTTTGTTTATATAGAACTCTTCATGACTTTTCGAAAATATAGTAGATTTGTGAGGGTCAAATTGAAATTTTTTTTTAAAAAAAAGTAAAAAAACATGAAAGGCTCTTCATATTTTTATAATATATATATATATATATAAATAGAATTTATTGATCCTTTTCTCAAAAATTAAACTTCTATTTTATTATCATTATCATTATCATTATTATTATTTGTGCCCACTAAGTATTAAAGTTCTATGTATTGGCAAACATCTACAATAAATATAAGATCTAAACATAGCCATAATAATGTCTACATGTCCTCAAGGCAAACATGCGTAAACTTTTGAGCCCATGCGACCTCATATGACATTCAATAATAGTTATTCTTTAATTTACTCTTGATATGATGCTTAATTAGATCTTAAAATATCTAATTTACTCTTGATATGATGCTTAATTAGATCTTAAAATATCTATTATATATATCAGGTTTTTTTTTTTCCCCCCCCCCTTGGGGAGTGGTGATATATCTCCCTAATACATTACCCTCATTTTGACCTCTAATGAGGTGAATAGAAAAAGAAGTGTGAGTCCCCCCATCACATGGTTCATTTCTTGTCATTAGGGATGGATTGGAGTGCTCAATTAGTGCTCAATTAGTGCTCCTAAGCATTTTGTGAGTGTGTGTGTGTTAATTAGGGTTGGGCAAGCATCCATCTGATCTGTCAAAATCGAATGATCCGAACTAATCCATCACAGAATGAATGATTTCAATAGTCCGAGTGAACAGATGCAAATACATTTTTCTCAATCTACCTAAACTCGGACAAATGACAAATGAAAGGTCACCTGATCCAATCTGATTCGCCAACACTCCTATGAAAATGATGTTATAGTTTTATGTTTTGTGTGTTAAAAAAATTACAGTTTATTTAGTAATTATATTTTCTATTTATTATGAAAGTTAGGCCTTTATTTTAATTATATAAAAATGAAGAATAAAAAATTTTGGGCTCAAATTAGTTCAAAATTACTAGAAAATAGTTTGAAAAAATGTTCAAAAAAATAAAGTTTAAACCGCCAATTCAATCCTCATCTACCCATCAAACTTTATAACTCGCTCAATTTATATCTATTAACTAAATAGACAAATGTATATTAATTTTTTTCAATCTACTTAAATTTAAATAAATAACAAATAAGAAATCATCCGACTCAATCCGGAAACAACCCAGCGTTAATAAGAAAAACTGACAAGAATGAAAATACGACTACCACTACTTTACACCACCTTATGGGCCCCCAAACATGAGCCTTTGGTCCTTAGGTAGGCCTAGCCCACTACTCAGCATTACATATACCAGCAGGAAAACTAGACAAAAAAAAAAGTTACTCTCGTTGACCAAGAAATTGGCAGCACCAACGGTAATATAATTTTTTTAAAACATAAAAAACAGTTATATTAAAATAAAATAAATAATATACAAATTAAAAATAATAATAATAAGATCCTAAAGAGTCAAACAAACAACAAATTATAAACAATCACTACCGTATTTCAGACACCGCCAAAAGTTAGTTGAAGAGGAAGAACACCCGCAATGGTATAGAAAAAAGCTTGAGAGAAGAGAAAATCATTGTAAATATCAAAAACTTAAAAACCTATACTGAAATTGGGAGACAAACATTCAAAACCTCTATTCCAAACATAAAAAAACCTAAAGTTACACTCTAAAAGTGCAAATATATACTCTAAGGGCGTGTTTGATTCGCCGGATTAGGGGGGACTATCCACTATTCCAAATAGTGCTCCTTATCCGCCATTTGATTTTTTTTTAGTCCGCCGGACTCCATGTCCAGCCGGACTCCTTATCCCCCATATGAGGGACTATTGTGTCCTAGGGGGGTATGGGATAGTTTTGGGGGGACTATCCACTGTTGGGATTAGGTGGTCAAAATGACCATTTTGACCCTCTACTATTTAATTATGTATTATATTTAATAAAATTCAATAAAATTTAAATGTCTCAATTTAAAAATAAAATAATTTTATTTAACTTTTTATTGATGTTTTATTTATTTAATTTTTTAAAATAATTTTTTATAGATATTTTATTGATGTTTTATTTTAAAATTTTGTTTATATTTTATTTAATTTCATTATTTAAATTTAATAGATGTTTTAAAACAAATTTATTTAAAATTTTAATTAAAAAAAATAATATATATTTTTATTGATATTTTATTTATTTATTTTTAAAAAAATAAATTTATTTAATTGTGTAAAAAATAAAATAAAATAAATTTTATTTAATCTAGCTAAAAATAATTAAAATATTAAAGATATGTTTAATATTGCTATTACTTAGTAAACAATTAAAAAATGGTAAAATAGTCTTTTGTTCATTTATCCTATCCAGTCCGTCCAACCAAATGTTGGATTCACTAAAAATAGTCATTTCCAGACATCTAATCCCATGAAAAAATAAACACAGGATACATATCTAATCCAGCCAAATAGTCCGGGGGATTCACAGTCCCAAGACTCAAGTCCGATGGATTCTAATCCCTCTTTATCCAGTCCGTCCAATCAAACACACCCTAAAAGTATAGATTTACATTTTAGAAGCGTAAAGGAGGTCACCGGAACACTGCCGAAAATCTCTCTCTCTCTCTCTCTCTCTCTCTCTCTCTCTCTCTCTCTCTCTCTCTCTCTCTCTCTCTCTCTCTCTCTCTCTCTCTCAGCCTCTAAAGCTTAGCACCAAGCATAATATTTGAGTTTAAGTTTTACCATTGTACTATACAATATTTTCTCTTTTTTCCATACTAGAAAAAACAGAAGGGCTAAATTACAAGGACTAGGCGTAGAGCTTCTTCTTCTCCACTTTACTCTTCCTTTATAGCCTATCCCTCCATCTTCACCACCAACAGCTTTGGTTGACACTCTTTGAAGACAAAACTCCCAACTCACAACAAAATTAGAAATAAATAGATGCGATGTAAAGATTATTGATTTTGAAGAAGGGGCCAAGGTTGTCAATGCTATAATAGCATTTTATCAAACAAATTACTCGTTGATGTCAGCAAATAGTGTTAGAAAAACCTAACAGTTAGTTGACATAGAGTAAATTGTAATGAATTAATAAATTTTAGGGAGAGAAATGTAATTTTCAGAATGCCAAAACAGTATCATATTAAAGTCAAACCTCATAGGATGTAATGTAATTTACTCCCTCCAAATATATATATATATATATGAGTGCTGCTATTAGTACTACAATTAATATTTTAGACCCTTCATTTCTCTCATTTTTTTTATTAGACTAATAACTTCAAATGAAATTACTAAAAGTGACATGAATTATTTTGAGACACACAATCTCACAATTAAACCCACCCACCCACTAAATCATAACATAGGGTTTATGAGACCACCCACCTTCATCACAACCAACATATTTCAAAACCCTTATGTAGCTAGTCTTCCGACAGCTTTCAGTGGCAACGGTTCGACAACACGCACTTCTTTGACAATGGAGATAAATGAAAGTTTTTCTGACAATCCCAATACCATGAGACCAATGGAATATCACAATGTAAACTCAGAGAAGGTTCACATCTTAGATGATGTTCTTAGTTCGAAGGAGGTTAACCTTGTACTGATAAATTTTTTTAGAAACACCAAAAAAAAAAAAAATTTGTTCAAATATTTTCACTTTTTTTTGATATTGAACTCCCGAACATATATGCCAAAAAAATAGCAACACATAATAGAATTAAAGGCATTAGTTCGACAACGTCTAACCAAACATTATTCATACGTTCGACACTTTAAATTTGAACATTTTATTCATATGTTCGGCACTTTGGACGTAATGTTAACGCATACTTATGTTTTGATTATGCAATAAACTTTAGTTTTATTTTTTAATCAATCTAGTTGATGCATACTTTTCTTTGTTTGTTAAACTTTGATGGTCAAACTTGTTCATAGGCATAGGACTTTGCGTTTTTATAATGTTCGATAACAGGTCTGAATATGTACAAATTGTTTAGTAACACAAGTCTGAACATGGGTAATTTGTTCAGCAACACAAGTTCGAAAATGGCAGCAGAAAGATCAACAATAAAGAGATGTCGACTATGAGGAAGATCGACGACGGAGAAATGTCGGTTGTGAGAGAGATCACCTGTGATGGAGATCTATGGTAGAGCTTTGTCAACAGTGAAAGGAAACTTGAGCTCAATGGTGAGAGTTCAATAGTTAAGGGTTTTGGGAGATGAAAGGTTTTTAGGGGATGTGCTAAGGAGTGTGAATTTTGGTAGGTGTGGTGTTTTTAGATGGATACTTTTGGTATTATTTGAGAGGTTCTTAGAAATCTTTAGGGTTTTAAATTTTGAAAGTAAGGGTCCAAAGTATTAATTAGGGTGTTAATAGTAATCCTCTATAAATATATAGGCATTTATGAGTCCTATGAATTAGACTTAATTGTCAATAAGTGGTGCTCCAATTTTGAATGATAAATTTATTATTATAAAAATATTTTTAGAAAATACAATTTAGCTACTTATATTTCTCACATCATATTTTAATACAAATTAATACAAATAAACTAAAAATAAATCAAAACTCATAAACAAAAGTCAAAATATCCTAACTATTTATTAGTTACTAGTATCAAATTATCATTCTATAAACACAAAATATACATCTACAAAATCTTTAAAAAATTTCATTATCTAAACAGAGAGGCAAATATGTTAAAAAATTTAACTCAAAGTTTATGGGTAAATAAGTCTAATTCATAAAACTCGTTGGCAATTAAATTATAAAATAAGTGCTTACAAGTATCCTAATCATACCTCTTTTTAAGCCAAAACCTCTTTAGTCCTTGAAGGTAGCTTAGCTTGTTGGATGGTCTACTTTCTCCCAAACTATAGTTAGGCGTGGGGCTTGCAAATTCGGCCCAAGGCCAAAAATATCAAATTTAGGCCCGCTACAACTAGACATAGGGTTAGGCCCACCATTAAGGCCTGGGTTGAGGCCTGCTCAACTCCAACCCCTTAGGAATATGGGCTGGGCCTGGGTGGGGGCTTTGGAAATTGATTTTATGGGGAGCCCAACAAAATCTTGTCCAAGAGGTCAGGCCCTTTTTGCATTTCTTTGTTAGTCCCGTACTTTTATGTTGTGTTTGGTTGAGAGATTTAAGAAAAGAAAGGAAAAACGTAAATAAAATATACCTATATTTCACCTAGTTTCACACACATTTTCCTTTTCATTTTTTAAATTCCTTTCCAAATCTCCCAACCAAATACAGCATTAGAAATTACATTTGCCTCGTTGAATTTGTAATAAAATAATAAAGGATCTATTTTATTAGTAAATTATTAAATCAATTAATAATTTTTAATATTTTTATAAATATATTTTAATCAATAATTTTCACAATTTTATTATTATACAAAAGAGTAGTTAGGAATTTTATTTTATTTTTATTAATTATGTTAAATTCTGATAATGAAATATTTGTAATTTTTAGAACCATTTGATATTTTCATCAAATCTCAGGTGGTATATTTATTATTTATTTATTTTTGTATTATGAATTATTCTCTATTCAAGTGAGGGTGATACTAGTATGTACACTCTCAAAAGGTGTATATCATATGAACATTATGACATTTGTAGTGTTAATTATCACAAATATTATAAGTAAATTTTTTCAATCATAATTACAAAAATAATAAGTCATACCTAAACAGTATACAAAATATAACCAAAAATAATAATCACAATATATCATAACTACTATCAGAATTATTCATGACCGAGTTATAATCAAATCATAACTAATATCACAATCAGTCATACTCACAAATTACAAACATCATAAGTAGGGTATATAATACACATCAATTTCACACTCAGCTATGATGATAATGATAATGTTTTACAAAAAACGTTTTGAAGCACCAATTGCACGTATAAGGAATGGTGATTATTCAAAGGCAATTCACATTAAATCCGGTTCAATTCAAGACAAATTAAATTTAGTTTACAATCTTATTTTTTGTGTGATTTATGGGGTAGTTTTTATTTTTTTGTTGATTTGATTCAGATATTGTAATGCAATTCAATGAATTATAATCATAATGTTTAAGAGTCTTTATTATATGATTATATTATCTCACGGTAAGTGTAAAAAGATCCCAATAAATATAAAAGAAATAAAACTCACATACAAATGACATCCTAGTGAGATACAAAATTTTGAGGTATTTTCAAGAAGGAAAATGTTTGGTAGCCCAAAATTTTGACTCAAATGGCTCAAATTTGTCAAAACGACATCATTTTACACTCAAAACGACGTAAAACGACATCGTTTTGAGTGATTTGAGCCATTTGAGCCACAAAATTTTGAATTACCTAGCATTGTTGTTTCAAGAATTGGATATTCCAAATAAATAAATCAAGTTCACTTAGCTTTAGGGCCGTTTATAAAAGTCCCATGTTTGTTACATTTCGAAGTCAAGCATGGCCTAAATATACTTTCATTTAAATTAATTGAAAAATTATAATACAAAAACAAAAAGATCTATTAATATCTTAGATTATAACGAAATGGTTGCAGCCACTAGATCTATTAATAACTTAGATTATAACGAAAAAGTTCCAATCACTTTATCGACTCAAATCATAAACCTCTAACCATTTTATTGTCCTGAAAAAACAACTACATAGATCACTGGCCAACTGCCCTATCCAATCTATTAAAAAATTTTAAAGATAAATAAAGATGTAAATTCAAGGGTAAATTATAAATACAATTCTTCAAATTTATCAAAAATACATATTTTCTCATCACATTTGGAACATTACATCTCATCATTGAGGCTTTCAATCACATAACAAATCAAACTTTTTATTCAAATTTAAAATCAAATTAAAAGAAAAAATTGATGAAGGGTTAGAAATGCTTAGTGTTGTTAAATTGAGGAGACTACCCATTCATGTGACATTTTTTTTTTTCTCTATTTCAACATTTTGTCTTTTATGTTAGTATTATAATTCAAATTAGTTGTGTTACAATTGAACATTGTAAAAATGCTAAAATCATATTATTATATAAAATTAAATTTAAAAATATAATCTGGACATAGCACGGGTAGAAAACTAATTAAGATCCATATACGAGTGAAGATATTTGACCCACCAAACTCTAAGTGGAATGCACTTAGAGATGGCCAGGAGATAGGTTTGTTGTTCCCTGCCCTCGCCCCATATCATTCGAGGGATGGCCACAGGATAGTTATTTATAATTAATGAAAGTTAAAAGATGTAAGATGAGAAATAAATTAGTGAAAATAATTATTAAATGTAACATTTTCAGCTTTAATTTTATCATATTCAAAAAAAATATATATATATATATATATATAATATACATATAAATATATGTAGTAAATATAACGGGGGTGAGGGCGGGAAAAGCAAAACCTACCCCTACCCCACTTTGTCATTGGTGTGGGAAAATCCCATGCGGAGCAAGACGGGGGATGTAGGAGCAGAGCAGGGTGGGGGAAAAATAGCAATCCCTATGCACTTTCTTAAAAAATAACATACAATAAAACACTACAAACTAATTTAAGAGTAGAGAATATTTATGAAAACTTTTCATAATATTTCGTTCATAATATCTAGAATTATTGTTAAAAGTTCAATAATTTAAATACATTAGAAATACATATATAATTAGATATACACAATCACATTATATGATAAAAATTAAATTACATAATGATCGTATTAAAAATAACTTGTATATTATTTGTGTATTACTAAAATAAATCTCTCAAAATATTTAATAATACAATACATTAAACTAAAACATTAATACCATTGAAATATAACGATGCGTGTCTTTGTGATGGTCTCACACTTTGATTTCTCAACCAAATATTTGGACTAGTCTCCCATGCACCCCCACCTACACAAACATTAATAGTAAGTTTTATACAATTTTGTCGGCCTTCAAGTAATAGAAAATTCAAGAGAATTCAAGCCCTAACACATTGCAATGTGGGTCTAGATAAGACAACTGTTTCCGAATTTTTTCGATCACTCACCCATGTTCATGGCAAGTGCACGAGAGAGCCATAGATCGAAGATAGCTTTAGCGATCCAAGTCTTTTTTAACCATCTCAGCGTCGAGCCTTTTGATTTAACTCTTTTTTTTTTTTTTTTTTTTGTGCTCGCGCGCACGCACAAGGGTTTTGCTGTTGTTGATTGCATGTTCTGCTAGTGGTGAGATTGCTGGTAGTGGTCATGATCTTGTTTCTCTGGAGTTGGCTCCTTTCCAATACATTATTGGATTAGAGAGTATTGTTGCATCATTTTGGGCCTTAATTCAGTTTCATCTCAATAATCCAAACTGTGCAATGTGTAGAACCCATCAATTACATAATTCCTATAAAAAATCACTGTGATCGGATATCGAAAGCCACTTGATCAAATCATATTTCTATCACAATTTATTTTGAAAATTATGCATGCCATGGACAGAAATGTGATATAATGAAATATCTATCGACATTCGATCAACGTGATTTTTTACAAGAATAATGTACTCGACAAGCTCTATAGATTGAACAGTTTGAATTATGAAGATGGACTCGGATCAAAACCCACAACAATTGAACAACGCTCTCCAATTCAATAACGGACTAGAGATGAGCTAATTCCATTTAAAATTTCTTCCTGCACAACACAGAGGTCACAAGTAGCTACTGGATTGGTGTTCTTTTGTTTGTATTAGGTTCTTTGTTGTGTTTTGGTTATGTTATGTCAATGTTTACTGTATTACAAATATTTCTGATCTACATTTCTTTTGAAGGAAAAATATACGGGCAATCATATTATCTAATGCGGAAATGGTTTAGATTGGATGCTTGAATTACAAGCCTCCTTTGAACAATCCCCCGTCAATTAAGAAGCTACTAGAGTTTCTCAATATTTATCCACACTTCAAATTCCTAGGCTTTCAAGATGGTAGGCTCAAAGTAGATTAATAAAGAGAGAACTTATTGTTTTTTATGTGTCTACACAACGTTGAACATGAGCCCTTATATAGGTATATATGGCAAACCATGTGTACCTCATGGTTAGGCCACACCATGTGTATCACATGTCCAAGACCATGTGTCTCTTATGGTTTCCAAGACCATGTATCTCTCATGGTTAGGACATGTGTGGATGGACCATGTGTACCATGTAGCCTTCAATGTTAGGTCACACCATGTGTACCACATGGTTTCTAACATTTCTTATTCATCCACACATCCACATCATGTGTTATATGCTCATTTCTCAATCTCTCATTCAATCCACCCCTCATATAGAAAATTGAAACGTGCGACCTAACAAGAAGGTATAAGGAAGGAGTGCTATATTAAGTCATTGTAAACTATCATAGCACATCACTTAAAATATCTCATCTACACCCAAGATTCATTGGATCACACCAAATCAAACATTTTAAAACCCCTCACGAGTCATAACTTATAAACATGTTTGACCTCAACAATATATATGTACTGATGATTATATCGTGATCTCAAATCCGACACAATCACCTAGGCAATGAACTACAATACAAGAATATGATTTCCAACAATATTCACTCAAATTTGACCGCTTTCCTAGATATGGTCCTCTGAATCGAATTCATTATGACCCTTGGATGACATACCATTAAGTCATCACTTCATGACATAGTTCCAAGTTCAAGGGTATAAAGTAGGCCTATTGTTAGCCTAACAGGGCTCACACAGTGCTAGAGCAGGGATCCATCTAGCCACTCCCTTAAGTGGTCAACGGTAGCACATACAATATGATATGTATACTATAGCAGAGCTCCCACTAAATTGGGTCTATCGCTCTCTAACGCAATGCGAATCTTAGTCTAGTCGCTATACAAGTGCCTAACCTGAGTTTCTTAGCATATTCGCTCATCAAGCGCTTATCTAATATCTCACATTCGGCTATATTCAGGCTTCATAAAGTTGTGAATAACTTCATATTTGACTTTTTTAAAGTCTCATCTTAGCCAATGCTAAGGCGACATCTTATAATAATAAATTAGTTTTGTTCACTTCTGAAGTTACAAAACATTTACCTCACTCGCTCTCTAAGAACCAAGATAATTAATGTCTCATCTCACTTGCTCTACCAGCGCTAGGGTGATTGCCAATGTGAGAAGGCCAATCTAAGCCTGGTGACATCATATACAATGTGTGCTAATAGTATCAGCTACGCCATAAAACCACATGAATAGATAATTATGCATAAGATACTCAAAAATACCCAACAAAGTCAATGAGATATCCACAAAAACATCAAATCCTACGAAGTCCTAAACTCCTAACATGAGTTTGGAAAACGTCTCTAGCAGTGGCTTTAGTAAGTGGATCAACCACTATACTACTAGTAAAGATATGTTGTAGAACTACATTTCATCATGCAATCACATCTCGAATAAAGTGAAATCGAATGTCGATGTGTTTGGTTTTGCAATGATACTTAGGATCCTTAGAATATGCCAAAACTTCCATTCTCTCAACATAGATCGTAACGGCTTCATCTGCAAAAGTTGTGATCCCAAGGCGCTGAAGGAATCTCCTCAACCAAACAGCCTCTTGTACTACTGCTGAATAAGCAACGTACTTTGACTCCATCGTGGATGAAGCAATGCATGATTGTTTCTTACTACACCAAGAAATAATCGCTCCACTAAGTAGGAACGAATAACCAGTGGTAGACTTATGCTCATCTTTATCAGCAGCCCAGCCTGCGTCACTGTATCCATTTAGTCTCAAATCTCCACCTTGATAGCAAAGAATAAGATCTATTGTCCCGCAAAGATAGCGAAAAATCCTCTTCACTGCTTGCCAGTGAACAAGTCCTGGGTTACTTTGGTAATGACTGACCATTTCCACTACAAAACATATGTCTGGTCGATGCACATCATAGCGTACATCAGACTACCAACTGCACTCGCATAGGAAACTTTTGCCATTTGTTTCTTTTCCTCATCTGTCTTAGGGCAAGAGTCAATGGTCAGATTACGTCCCTTCTCAATTGAACTGTCAATGGGTTTGGAATAGTGCATACGAAATTGTTCCAATATTCTATTAATGTAAGTCTCTTGAGACAAATCAAGAAGCCTCTTAGAGCAATCTCTCAAGATCTTAACTCCGAGCACATAATTTGCCTCTCCCATATCCTTCATTTCAAAAATAAAGGACATCCATTCTTGAGTGGTGACAATCATCTCCATGTCATTTCCAACTAACAAAATGTCATCAACATACAGCGATAGAATAAGGAAACTCTTTCCTGATCGTTTGACATACACACAATGGTCTTCCTCCTTCATCTTAAACCCAGTTGAAATGATGGCTTTATGAAATTTAAAGTACCATTATCTAGATGATTGCTTTAAGCCATAAATAGAACGTTTGAGGCGGCATACTTTGCGCTCTTGTCCATTGACCTCAAAGATTACTGGTTGATCCATATAGATCTCCTCATCTAGTTCTCCATTGAGAAATGCAGTCTTAAATCCATTTGGAAAAGTTCCAAATTCAAATGCGCGACAATAGCTAGAATTAGGAAAATAAAGGCAAATCTCACCACTGGGGACAATGTCTCATCATAATCTATACCCTCTCTTTGGGATTAGCCCTTCGCCACGAGACGGGTGTTGTACTTATTGATTGACCCATCAGTTTTGTGCTTAATTTTTAAGACCCATTTGTTACCAATGGTCTTGTGCCCAGGTGGAAGGTCAACCAACTCCCAAACTTGATTCCGAGCCATAGAACTCATTTCATCCTCCATAGCAGCTATCCACTCATTAGTATTAGGTGAAACCAATGCTTCCTCATAGAAAGCAAGCTCATCAAGATCCAATGGAGTACACATGAAAGATTCCCCCTCTATCTCATAACGACGACAAAAAATGGTTCCATGTTCACTTCTACGTAATTGGGATCCTAGTGAGTCATTTTCTAGTGGAACACTCCCACTATGAGGTAAATCACTCCCACTATCTTTGGTGATTTCAAGACAGGTCGCTAGTTCTCCACCCTCACCAAAAGATGGTGTGATTTTCTCAAAATCTTGCAACTCAAATAGTGCAAGATCTTTCTTTACTGTACAAATATTGGGAAATTCATTCTCAATGAAATTGACATCACGTGACTCATTTGCAGTCATTCCACCATTAGGGTGTTCACCATACATCACATAACCCTTTGAGCATTTAGAGTATCTATGTCACACCTCCAAAATAATACAATTAACCCATCCATAAGAGAAAAGTGCATAATGGAATGGACGTACAGTCATTCATTAGAGTTTATATTACAAAAGGTATTACATGCATTATACATTCATAAGTGTTCATCATGAATCTATAGCATGTAACATTAGTTAATAACAAGAAAATAAATGCCCTAAGAGCTTACATCTTTTCAAGATATCATTTGGTTACAACAAAAGAGAGTCCTAAGCTCTATACATGTAAAGCCCTCAGCTTCAATAAACATTTAAACACAAAACAACAAAATAGAGCCTCCAGCTCCTAAGTCCTCCCAAGCTACATCCTTGGAGGTAGCATGTCACCGGTATCTGAAAATGTTTTCCCAAGTAGGGTGAGCCAAAGCCCAGTAGAAACAGTCTAATATAATGTATGAAGTTTAACTAAGGTATAAGCGTCAGACAAATGTTCAATATTCATGACCAACTTACATCCTTCCCATGACCATTTAACACTGGTATTCACATCTCGATCCATTCTCATTTATTCATTTCGTTTCATGTCACAAGACAAATATACATAATTCTCCAAATGATCCAACTGAGACTGCAACTCAATGGTTCATTATTAACATAAATATCATACAAACACTTCAACCTTGTCCGCGGGATCGGCACCCATGTATACGCAAGATTTCGGGACTTTCAACCTGGATACTCCGGCCAACTTAATTCTCAATGGAGTCCATCCCCTATCTCCTCCCAAACAATGGAGTGCATCCCATTTCTTCTTCCAAAACATTATACATATACAATGTATTTAAATTCATTGTCATATACAATGACTATCCATAACACATATTCAATGCCTCAATCATACCGTCATATTCAATGACAAACTTGAATGATTAGTTTCATTTCACCTGATCCTCATGCAATTTCTATAACAATCATAGCTATCCTTCACCGATAGCCCAATGCAGATATTTCTAAACAGGTATATAATCTTTATAACAGATAATTTATCACATTTCCATGAATGAGTGATTTAAACAAATCCAACTACACCATGCATTTACACCTTTTCCCAATTTCACTTTTCTCACATCAATTTCATTATTTATACAAAATAATATTTAAGAAACATTTAGGATAAATCTCCCTCTTATTCAAGTATTAACCCAAACGCTAAAATTTACCATTTTAACACAAGATATCCTCATATTCAAAACCCCATAATCATCTATGTAACACAAAATAGAAACCTCTCTTTCAATTTGAGACCAAACCCTAAGTTTTCCCAAAAACTCCCAAAATTTCCACCATTTATACATAACCACAAATAACTAGGTTAAAACTTCTACTAAAGTATAGAATATCCCTACCTCAAAGAGAGAAGATGAGCCAAGCAAGAGAGAAACCCCAAAAGTACCGAAATCCAACTCTAATCAGTTTAAAGAGAAGATCTTGAGAAGCTCCACTTTTTTATCAAAAGAAGTAGGGTGGAGAGATCAAAGGATCTAGACCAAAATGTAGAAAGAGAGAGTATTTTAGAGAGAGAGGCTCTCAACTTTAGGGTTTTGGCTGAAAAGATATGAAAAAGTGATATAAAAAGTGCTTTTCAAGATTTGATATACGCGTAGTCCGCTCGAGCGAAGGGTTTCACGCTCGAGCATCAAACACAAAGATCTGTTCCGTTCGAACGCCAGAAGAGGCCCGCTCCAGCGCAGAATACATACCTCTAGAATTTTCTAGACAACAGACCAACCGCTCAAGCATAAGAATAGCTACTCGAGCGCACACCCGCTCGAGCGTAGGAAACGCCACTCAAGCGTGAAAAACATTCCTCCAGCACTTTTGCAGAAGTGCAGAGTACTGAGAGTTTGCAACTCCCGCTCGAGCGCAAGAAAGCCCGCTCAAGCGGAGGACCAAAATTTACATATCCCGCTTGAGCGCAAGAATGGCCGCTCAAGCGGAAGACCAAAAATATAGGCAACACAAAGTTTGAAAACTAAGTAACCCAGCTGTTCCAAATACAACCACAACAATCCAAAGACCAATTTCAAAGGTATACAAGAGAAGAAAGAGATAGCTAACACTATGAAAGTATTAAACCTGAGCCCGAAACATCACAAGAGTCGAGTGAAAATCGAGATCGCTATAATCTAAGAAACACTTATTTATTTGCTCTAGGACCTAACTTCTCATGTTTATGAGAAGTACTATGAACAAAATCCGCACAACGCCAACGCTGCAAATGCTCCAAATCTGATTTTGCGCCTTTCTATAATTCATATGGAGCTCTTGGAATTGACTTTGAAGGCACACGGTTAAGGATGTAGGTAGCAGTCAAAAGACATCCCCCCAAAAAGATATATGGAGATTGGTTTGCGCCATCATCGATCTAACCATTTCAAGTAAAGTACGATTTTGTCTCTCTGCTATACCATTTTGTTGCAGAGTCCTTAGAATCATTAATTGCCTGTGTATCCCATTTTCCTCACACAGTCCCTAAAACTGATGTGATAAATACTCACACCCTCGATTTGTTCGAAGGATTTTCAATTTCCTATCTGTTTGATTCCTAACCAATGTAACAAAGCGCTTGAAGCAATCCAATGCCTCAAAGTGATGTGAGATCAAATAGACATAATTGAATCGTAAGTAATCATTAATGAATGTAAGGAAATAAGAAGCTCCATGGCATTCCTTTACATTCATAGGTCCGCAAATATTAGAGTGAACTAACTCTAGAGGATATAAAACCCTAGAAGCCTTTTCAAAAGGCTTCTTGCAGGTTTTTCCTGCCAAATACGGTTCACACACAGGTAGACTTACATTAGCAAGATACCCCCAACATGTCTTCTTTAGCTAGTCAAGTCATTCTATCTTTTCTTATGTAACCAAGTCTACCATGCCAATTAACAGAATTTAATGAGTCATCATCACAAGATACATAAGACTATGAGAAAAAAAATTCAAATCTACCGTAAAGAAACCATTGGAAAGAAAACCATATCCATACAAGACTTTATTTACATAGAAATCCAACTGATTGACATCAAAATGAAAACTAAAACCAAATCCTAACAAAGCAATAACTGATAAAAGATTACATTGGACACCAGGTTCATAATGTACATCATGGAAGACTAAGTTGTGCCCCAAGCACGTCTTGAGCTGATAAGAATCAACTCCAATGACATCCTCACGAGTTCTATTACCCAAGGTAACGTACTGCCTGCTAACAGGTATCTTTCTGTAATCCACAAATCCAACTCTTTCTCTGGTTATATAGAGGTTGCTCCTGAGTCTTTTTTGCATCAGTGCATTCCTGAGTAAAGTGACCTAGTTTTCCACAGTTATAGCACTTGACTTTGGTTTAATCTTTGTTCCCAAAATGCTTGCCTCAACGGCGTTTCATCACATTACCTTGCTTAGGACCAAGATTACCAGTTGTACCACCATGTCTTCCTTGTTTGTTGCACTTAGGCCTGAATGCCTTACGATGTCCATCTTGAATGACAAGGACAGTGTTGTGGTGCGACCCCAAGCGCTCCACTTCAAGCTCAATGTGGCTAGAAATATAAGCAAAATTCTTGATATTCTTATTGTGTGTAAGCGCAAGTTTCATTTGCCCTCGTGAATCGGGAAAAGAACGTATCACAGCTGTAACTTGTTGCTCATCAATAAGAATATTACCAGCAGCCTTTAAATCACGTATCATGGCTGACATAGCTCTGAGATGCTCAACCATTGAGTGTTTTGGATCTATAGCATATTGCTCAAATTTTAAAATTAGAGCACGCAACCTAGTTGCAGATGTGGTCCCATAGATTATTTTCAGTTGATTCCATGTATCATGAGCAGTGGGGCTTACCTCAAACTCCCCAATGAGATCATTGTGCATGCTACTAAGCATAGTATAGAACGCATCGATCTCTCCTGACCCATTTCTCATAGTTTTCCTTGTCATGGCTATGTTGAGCAGTGGTACCTTTCTTAGAACAAATCATAAGGGTGGTCAAAGTATCTAGGACTTCTTGTTTATTAAGCAAGTACTGAATTTTTTTGTGTCACATATCATAATTGGACCCATTCAATTTCTCTCCTTTGGTGAGGTCAGCAACAACATTCTTAAAGGCCATTTTACTGATGGTATTGCACAGGGTTTGACATTAGCACACATTTTTTATTTTAAATTTTATTCCCCAAAACATAATTGGTATATAATATTTCCACTTACATAGAGAGGTCAAAAATTTTGCTAAGCTTATAATCATCCCTCTCTATATGAGTTAAAATATAGCACCCAATGAATTTTTTGAATAAAATCATATAAGAGGCAAAACCATCTCTTAAATCCACAACATAAAACCATGCATAATATGTGACGCCCCAAATTCTACTCTAAACAATTGAAGTCAAGGTAACGTCACTACAAAGTCCTTTTGGTTAATAACCAAGTAAGATCCTAAGAAGGTCAAAGGAGTCAATATAGTCTCCTCTCTAAGTCCAACCACCTTAGATAGTAGAATTATCTTTTTGACAGATTTTAAGAGGTATTAACATAAGGTCTCATAAGTAACGCAGAGATAAAACATCCCATCAGTTTTTCTTTACTTTAGGTAAAGTAGTGATTGAAAAGGGATAATAAACAAAGTTACAATACTAAAAGGAGTCATTAAATTATACACAATGATTTAGATAAAAAAATCTTTGAAAAATCATAACTTTTTCAATATAACACTGATTAAGGCCGAATTGTACAATATTGAGGCCATTAATTAGGATCTCTTAACTTTACTTGCTTATCAAACTGTATACTCTATGTGTGTTTAATGTCAATCAGGTTGTACATAGTCAGAGCATAAAAATGGGCAAAAAGATAGAATTTGGAGAAAAATAGATTCCCACACGTGCATTGACTTTCCCGCATGTGCGTTGACTTTTTCTGGGAAAACGTGCCCGATGTTTTCAACCTGTTTAAAATACAACAGAAGTATAAATAGGCAAGAAAAAGGTTGGATTAGGGTTCTGAAATTGGTTTTTGCAAGGAAAGAGAAGCTAGGGTTCCAAGAGATGATTTTCTCCAAAGAGCTTGAAGGACACTTCCATGGGGTCTTCTTCCTCATCTTCTTCATCTTCCCACTCCTCCATGAGTGGCTAATCTTCTTTTCTAGGGTTTTGATGAAACCCTAGCCATGTAATTAGTTTTTCTTTTTGATTTTCAATTATGTAAAGATTTGAACAATTGTATAGTGTTTTAGAAGTTATACATATATATATATATATATATTTTCTATTATTTCTTCAAGTATTTGGCTTTCTGTGATTGTTGAATGTTTTCCATACAAGAGTTTTTTATTCTTTCACATTCAAAATATGAGATGAACCATACTACGAGGGACAAGTCGTGTCACTACCCTAGTTTAGAGTGAACGATTCGTACTACTTGAGATGGTTCGTGCTCGTACATTGAATGTGATGATTTTCTTGTTAAATGCTTTGAACTTGTAGTTGCAAAGCATTATCCCATTCGAACCATAACATAGTTGATTTCAATTGAAAACTCTATTTACGTGACTAGTGGTGGACTCTTTGCCTTAGGTTTTTTCCCCAAATCAGTAAATCCAATTTTATTTTGTAATTGATAATTTAATTACTTAGTTTAATTTATTTGTTATTAAATTAGGTTATGAACAATCAATCTTTTCATCAAAATTAATTTAGGAATTTAACAATTAAATTAGTTTAATTTCACAATTGTCCCTGTAGATCGATACCTGGACTTGCCATTATTCTAAAAGAATTTGGTGCAATTTTGTGTTTAATTTTGGCGTATTTAACGACCTATCAAATTTTGGTGCCGTTGCCGGGGACTTTTGGCAAAATTAATTAATTTAAAGTTATATTCTTATTTTAATTTTTAGTTTAGGATTTTATGCTTTCATGTTGCTAAGTGTGCAGAGCGCTTGAAAGTGGAAACTATCACCGAAGTGCAAGCAGAGCGCAATTGAGCTTAAAAAAAAAAAAAACAAAAAACAAAAAAAAAACAAAACAAAACAAAACAAAACAACAGCACCAAAGTGCTTAAACAGAAGCAAACACTCACAAGCAAAGCACCAAAGTGCTAAAAAGAAAGACAAAGCTCAATTAGAGGTTGGAGACAACGTCTACACGTCAAGCACCCGTAAGACGAGTAAAGTGTTTTCGTTAAACCGCTGTGAGTATTTATCCTTTTGTTATTTTGCTTTCGTAACTTAGTGCACAGAGTCGGAACTTTGTGTGTGTGTGTGTGTGTGTGTGTGTGTGTGTGCATGGGCACCGTTCTTGTCACCCTGAATTGTGGAGTTTGGACCTTGAACTAGAAAGGACTCTTAGGAGACTTAGAGCCTCTGCCCGTGTTCCTAGGCTTGAATATTCATATTCATACATTAAGCCATTAGAGATGGAAAATCCAAATGTCCCGAATGTGCCAACCGGACCCTTAAGGATTATTTCACACCCACTGTTTATACATCACCATCATGCATTCAATTACCCAACACCACTGCTGCTCATTATGAGATTAAGTTCAACACCATACAAATGCTCCCATCATTCCATGGACTAGCTCATAATGATTCTTACAAACATTTGAATGAATTTCTGGAAATTCGCTCGACAGTGAGGATCCAGAATTTCACAAATGAGCCCTTAATGTTGCAATTGTTTCCATTCTCATTAAAGAATAAAGCCAAACACTGGTTGAATTCATTACCTGCTAATTCAATCACAACTTGGGACCAATTACAACAACGGTTCTTGGAGAAGTACTTTCCCATGGGTAAAACCAACCAACTTAGGCGAGCCATCACCAATTTTGCTCAAAATGATAGCGAGCAATTAATTGAGACGTGGGAAAGACTTCGTGACCTTCTCCAACAGTGTCCCCACCACCAAGTGCCTGATTGGCAACTTGTTCAAACATTTTATTATGGCTTAACTGAGCTGCACCACCAAATGGTGGATTCATCCTGTGGTGGGACATTCATGTCCAAAAATGATGCCGAGGCATGACAATTATTTGAGAACCTAAGTGATAATTCCCTTGACCATGCCTCCGCAGCCCAGCAAGTCCAGCAACCAGTAGTTGGAGCCCCGAAGAAAGGGGCATTTATGAGGTCGGGCAAAACCTAGAGTTAGCCCAACAAGTAGAGGCATTATCCCGTAAAATGGACCAATTATTAACTGCGGGACACTCCCCTACATAGCAAGATCAGTCTCAATTTCACAAGGCATGTGCTATATGTATGAGCCCTACTAATGACTTGAGTGAGTGCCCTTTGGCATCACAATTTCCGGAGTTAGTCCAAGAGTATGTGAATGCGGCTCAAGGATTCTCCAACCCGGGTAATGACCCATATTCCAATACCTATAACCCCGGATGGAGAAATCACCCCAATTTTTCATGGAGACCTTCTTTACAAGGCACTTCTTACAATCCTCCACCACGAAGACAAAATTTTAATGATTTTGCCAACCAATCATCCTACTGACCACCGCAACCTTATCGACCCCTACAACTGTACCGGCAACCACAACCCTCGTTTGTTCCTCAAGGCAACTCGGCCTTTGAGACTCAAGTATTAGAAGTTCTCTCAGAATTTAAGGGGTTAGCACCAGTAGTTCACTCCCATACTCACTCTATTGCCAAGCTAGAGAATCAATTGGGTCAAATGGCTAACAACATGAATAGGAGAGAGGAGGGAAAATTACCAAGTCAAACTGTGGCCAACCCTAAGGGACAATACAGGGCAGAGAGTTCGGGTGGGAATGGAAAGCACCATGAGCAAGTGCAAGCGGTGATTACTTTGAGAAGTGGGAGGGAGTTAGAGCCTCAGTTAGTTGCGTCTGATGCAACTAGAGCTAAGAAGGGTGACCACAGTGGTACACTGTAACATGCTCGGGGGGTACCCGCGCACGTTAAACAGTTCGGACTCCCGAGATCTCTTTGATCTAGCCTCACGAGTGCAATGTGAAACATAGATGAGAGTCCAGATTTGGCAACTTTTATTAAAAATCCATTTTATTGCAATTTTGTCAAAAATGGACTGTATCATCAGATCTCAGAGTCGTCACCTAATATTTTGGGAAATTAGGAAACCCATGACTCAGTGCCAAGGCCACTGTTCGTCGTAACCAAGGATGCTTGGCTCGGAACCTTAGGTATGAGAGGGGAAGGTCAATAATGAGCACCCCCGCTCACCCGATCAAAAGATCGACCTCTACTAAACCATGATATGAATTTTATTTTCTTTATATGTTTATGTTCTGATTATTTTAGTAAATCCTAAAATTTACTATGTGAAACATACAAGGTATAGACTACTTTGCTCAAATTGGAACAATTCAATTTCATGTTTGTTTGTCGAAAAGAGTTTGAATTTGCCACTTGACAAAGTGGGCTTAAAGTTTGTGAATTTGCCACTGCAAAGTGGGCTTAAAACGGACATTTATTGAATTATTCCAATTCAAACAACAAGCCTTCATCCACAGGCATTCATACAGTTATATCAAGTAAGCAAGTAGCCTCATGGTAGAATAGTAACACATAGTAAGAAAATTATGTACAAGCGGGATGCTAAAGCATAAAAACTCACATATTTACCGACGTCCCGCGAACAGCTACAAAACAAAGTTAGTCCAAATATGCATGATCTTATATACAGAATCCTAATGCAATTCACCATGAGATACACTAAAGATTCGGCTTCTAAAATATGGCATGTGAATCATCTCAATAACATGAGGTAGCGCATAGAATCACAGAAGAATTGATTAAACCCACACATGTAAATGTAGCCGAATCTTAATGCATGAGACATGAATGTAAAGCATGGATATGCATGGCATATCAGATATATACATATGTACAGTTAGGGAAAGCGAGTAAAGAATGGGATAGAAAGAAGCGGGGTGAGGGATTATTACAGCATTTTGAATTATTACATATTCAAACGAGAGAGAGAGAGAGATGAGGAATAATAAAATAAAATGAAACCTCACAAACACTCAGAAGAAAAAGAAGATAAAGAACTTCATCACTGGCACAGTCGACAGTCCACTCCTTTTCTCCACTCTTCTTCTTTGGTCCATGCTCCTTTGTTTGTATGTTCTTTTCTCACATCAAGGAGATCTGCCCATGGCACTTAGAAGAGAGAGAGAGAATCAGCCCATGTCTCAATGTGTGCTCTGTGGTCTGTGTGTATGGGCTGTGATAGCCGAGAGAGAGAGAGAGAGAAAGATAGCTGAAAAATGGTGAGAGACTGCATGTGTATGGATCTTCCCTTCTCAAAACCGTGTGTCTGTCTGTCTATCCTGTGTGCCGTGTGATCTCCACGAGTGCGTGTGGATCTTGAGAAAGAAGAGCGTGAATGCTGTCTATGTGTGGCTGGTCTGTGTTGGGTGTGCTGGGTGTGTTCTGCCATTTGTTGGGTGTGTGATGGGTGTGTCTCGTGAGAGACCCAACTAGAGAGAGGTGAGAGAGAGCCATGTGTGTATGTGTTGTGTATGTGTGTAGGAGTGGCTGGGTTTGTCGTTTGTGCATGTGTAGTGTGTGGGTGATGAGTTGTGTGTTGAATGTGTGTGTTAGCCGTGTGTGGTGTGTTTCAGTGAGGTGCCGTGTGTATATGCCGTGTGTGAATGGTGTGTGTGCATGGGTGGTGTGTGGGTGATGAGTGGTGTGTTGAGTGTGTGTGTTAGGATGGCAGTGGTGGTGTGGTGAGAGTGTATGTTGTGCATGTGTGTGGTGTGCTGCTGCCGTGAGTGTGTATGCATGGCTGTGTGTGTATGGATCGGTCATGCAGAGAGAGAGAGAGAGCCAAAATTCATGAATTGTGTGTCTAGGTCTCCCCCATTCTCTCTCTCTAGACCCCGTGTGTCTCTACCTCTGTTGTTCAGCCCATGTTGTCTTGTTATGTTTTTTTTAGCTTAGATCCAATCCCTCACTAGAGAGAGAGAGAGAGAGAGAGAGATCAGTCCCCCCCCTCTCTGTGTTGCTGTCTCTTCCTTGTTTTTATATCCCAACACCCCCTAAAACTCCATTGATAGTTGCCATGTGAAGAGAGAGAGAGCTCAATTTTCTATCCTCTTCCGACCCAAGCCCCGGGAAAGGGAGAGAGAAAGCCAAAAATTCATGTATGTTTCTCCCCTCAAAATGCTATCCCTCTCCCTCTGTCCTTTCTCTTGCTCCTTTTCTTTTTATCATCACCTACCAGCTCCTTTAACAATCATTCTCTACCCACTCTCACCTGCTCTCTTTTCTTTTTTTTTTTGATTCTCTTCCCTCGTGATCATGTTCCCTCATTTTCTAAAAACAATAATTGTTTTCCACCGCCTCCACACAACCTCACCAAAAATCTTATCTCCATCCCCCCACTTATTCATCCTCTTTTTTATTTTTATTTTTATTTTATATATATACTTTTTTTATTATTTTTTTTTATCAAATATCAAAATTAGTTATACCAATTTAGATTAAAAACATCAAAAACTATGTACAACACATAAAATTATAAAATATTATGAAATACTAAAAATTAATAATTTGGCCAACATAGGTGAGGTTTGGGATTAAAGTTTTTTTTTTTTTTTGATATTTTCTACTGAGAAACTCATAAAATAGTATATTCTAACTTTCATCATGGGGTGTTCAAAAGAAGGTGCCTAAGTCTTAGGGCCGGTCAAAATGGGGTGTCTACATACACCCAATGAGAGCAAGGGTGAGGGGGAAACATTTAAGAGGGATGACTTAGTCCCTAGCACTTCACATGAGCCCAAGGCATCATATGTGCCTAAGGCACCCTTTTCCCAATGCCTTGATATACCGTCCTTTTTTAATAAGAAGGCGGCATCCATGGAAGCAATGATGGAGGTTTTTAAACAAGTAAAAATCAACCTCCCCCTGTTAGAGGTGATTAAGCAAGTACCCTCCTATGCGAAATTTCTGAAGGACCTTTGTACGCAAAAGCGTAAATCTAGGACACATATGTCCCAAAAGGTCATACTCACGAAGCAAGTAAGCTCCATCTTGTTGAATAACACACCCCCTAAGCTTAAAGACCCGGGTGCCCCAACCATTGCATGCATTATAGGGGACCATTTCATTGATAGGGCCTTATTAGATTTAGGGACTAGTGTCAATTTGTTGTCGTACTCTGTGTACGAAGAATTTAGGCTTGGCAAGTTGAAGCCCACTACTGTTACTTTCCAATTGGCTGACCGGTCCCTCAAAGTGCCACGTGGCATGATCGAGGATGTGCTAGTAATGGTTGATAGGTTTTACATTCCTGTTGATTTTTTGGTGTTAGCTATGGAACCAGTAGCCAGTTCGAGGAAACAAATCCCAGTGATTTTAGGTCGACCTTTCTTGGCTACGGCCAATGCATGCATTAATTGTCGTATCAGGGTTATGGAAGTTTCATTTGGTAACATGCAAGTGAAACTTAATGTTTTCCAAGCATCCCAACAACCCCATGAAAGAGAGGAGTGCTTATTTGTGGATGTTGTGGATGGGATTGTGGAGAAGGCTTTACCCTCTATTCTTGTAGAGGACCCTCTAGAGGCTTGTCTAGCTCATTTTGGGTTCAAAAATTCTAATATTGACGGGTCGGTTGAGGAGGTAAATGCCTTGCTTAATGCTTTTTCTACACCAGATTTTTCTCCATGGAAAGCCCGGTTTGAGTCACTTCCTCCTCTGTCGAGAAAGCCCGCCATACCATCTTTGGTCACACCACCTACACTTGAGTTGAAGCCACTCTTAGCCATACTCAAGTATGCATTTTTAGGGTCCCAAGATACTTTACCAGTCATTATTGCATCTGACTTGACCGCAAAGCAGGAGAGTCAATTAATGAATGTTCTTATGACACATCGGAGTACTATAGGGTTGTTGGTGGCTGATTTGAAAGGGATAGATCCCTCTGTGTGCATGCATTATATACACCTAGAGGAGGACACAAAACCTTCTCGTGAAATGCAACGGAGACTTAATCCTAATATGAAAGAGGTGGTGAAAAATGAGGTATTGAAACTATTAGATGCGGTTATTATATACCCCATCTCGGATAGCAAGTGGGTGAGTCCCACACAAGTGGTGCCCAAGAAATCGGGCATCACTGTTGTTGAGAATGAGAGAGAAGAGTTAGTCCCCACACAAACCACTATTGGGTGGCGAGTGTGCATTGATTATAGGAGACTGATTTCCTCGACTAGGAATGATTATTTTCCCTTACCTTTCATTGACCAGATCCTAGAGTGGTTAGCGGGGCAGGGTTTCTACTATTTTCTTGATGGCTATTCGGGGTATAATCAAGTCCCGATGTACCCTGCTAACCAGGAAAAGACCACATTCACATGCCCTTTTGGCACTTTTGCTTACAGGCGCATGCCCTTTGGGCTATGTAATGCACCGGCGACTTTTCAACGGTGTATGATGGCCATTTTCTCTGATATGGTAGAGAAATTCTTAGAGGTTTTCATGGATGATTTTTCGGTGTTTGGACCGCCTTTTGAGGAATGCCTTAGGAACTTGACTAGAGTGTTGGAACGATGTATTGAGGCGAACCTAATCTTGAGTTGGGAAAAGAGCCATTTTATGGTTCATGAGGGTATAGTGTTGGGACACATTGTGTCCGCTCAAGGTATAGAGGTAGACAAGGCTACGGTTGACCTCATTGCAGGCCTTCCTCCACCCAATTCCGTGGGTCAAATTAGGTCTTTCTTAGAACATGCAGGTTTTTACCGTAGGTTCATCAAAGACTTTAGTAAAATATCACATCCCTTGTGTAGTTTACTTGTTAAAGACACGCCTTTTATCTTTGATGAGGCATGCTTGAAGGCGTTTGAAACACTAAGAATGGCCCTGACCACCGCCCCAATCATGAAATCACTAGATTGGTCGCTTCCCTTTGAAATTATGTGTGACGCCTCCGATTATGCTATCGGGGCTGTGTTGGGCCAAAGGGTCAACAAGGCACCATTTGCTATATACTATGCTAATCGTACTTTCTCAGATGCACAATTAAATTACCCTATCACCGAGAAAGAGTTGCTAGCTATGTTCTTTACCTTAGATAAATTCTGGTCCTATCTCCTAGGTTCCAAGGTCATAGTCTTCACTGATCATGCCGCTTTGTGGTATTTACTATCAAAGAAAGAGACCAAACCTAGGTTAATTAGATGGATTTTGTTGCTTCAGGAATTTGACCTAGAGATCCGAGATAATAAAGGATATGAGAATGTGGTGGCGGATCACCTCTCCCGAATCCTCATTGAGTATACTAGTAACACTCTTATTTTGCATGATTCGTTTCCGGACGAATAACTCCTTGAGTTGTCGCGAGCGAGCCCCCCGTGGTTTGCACATATTGTGAATTACTTGGCCATTGGGCAAATTCTGCAGAATTGGTCTAAACAAGACAAAGACCGATTCTTTTTGCAGGTCAAGTATTATTTTTGGGAGGATCCGGAGTTGTTTAAATATTGCTCCGACCAAGTGATCCGACGGTGTGTGCCGGAGAGTGAGGTGCATAGCATTCTTACATTTTGTCAGTCTTCTACATGTGGTGGTCATTTTAGTGGGCATGAAACGGCCGCCAAGATTTTACAGAGCGGGTTTTATTGGCCTACAATTTTTAAGGATGCCCATCAATTTTGTAGAACTTGTTTGCGCTGTCAGCAAATGAGTTCTATATCTCGACGTGACATGATGCCAGTGTCCCCTATTCTTGTGGTAGAGATATTTGATGTTTGGGGGATGGATTTTATGGGACCTTTCCCGTCGTCATTCAGGTTTGAGTATATTCTCTTAGCAGTAGATTATGTATCTAAGTAGGTGGAGGCGATAGCTACCCGAACAAACGATTATAGAGTTGTAATCAAATTTTTGTATGAAAACATCTTCAGTCGTTTTGGGTTTCCTAGAGCCATAATAAGTGATCAGGGTACGCATTTTTGTAACCGGTTCTTTGAGTCGGTAATCAAGAAATACTCTATCACTCATAAAGTTGGCACTCCATACCACCCTCAAACTAGTGGCCAAGTGGAAGTCTCAAATAGGGGGGTAAAACACATAATAGAGAAAACGGTGAGGCTAGATAGGAAAGATTGGTCACAACGGTTGATTGATGCATTATGGGCCTACCGCACTGCTTATAAGACACCCATTGGGATGTCACCATATAGGGTGGTGTTTGGCAAAGGTTGACATCTCTTGGTTAAACTTGAGCACTGAGCATTGTGGGCCATAAAGAAGTTTAACTTCGATATGGCCGCGGCTGCGCTCAACCGGAAATTGCAACTCAATGAGTTGAAGGAAATCCGGAATGATACATATGAGAGTTCGAGAATTTTTAAAGCTCGGACTAAAGAATTCCATGACAAGTACATTCATAGAAAATCCTTTGAACCCGGCCAAAAAGTGTGGCTTTTTAACTCAAAATTGAGACTCTTTCCGGGTAAGCTTAGATCAAAATGGGATGGTCCATTTGTGGTTGTTGAGGCATTTATTCATGGCACCGTTCAGGTGCAAGATCCAAAGGTTAGCCACACTTTCAAAGTGAATGGCCAAAAACTGAAGCCATATATAGAGGGGATTGGGAATGGAGAGATGATTGAGTCCATTGCTTTGATGGACCCTTTTTACTTTGATTGATAGACTGATTTCTTGTTTTTTTTTTTCTTTCATTTGTATTCTATTCTATTTTTCTTTGTTCTTGTTGTGCTTTATATGGATAGAAAGCTCACGAAAGGGTACTTTCAAAATATATAAATTTCAATTACAATAAACAAATTTTTTGATACAAAATTTTGAGATAAGAAAACTGCTCTTGTGAATTTTCCAAAAACTTTTCTCAACATGCCATGATATTCAATAACATTGAATTAAACAAGAATAAAACTAATCGATGACATGCAAATCATGTGAGACGAAAATAAGTAAAATATAGCTCTGATACCAATGAAGGAAAAATATACGGGCAATCATATTACCTGATGTAGAAACGGTTTTGATCAGATATTTGAATTACGAGTTTCGTCTGGAAAACACCCTTCAATTGAGAAGCTACTAGAGTTTCTCAATATTTATCCACATCCCAAATTTCTAAGCTTTCAAGATGGTAGCCTCAAGATAGATGAATAGAGAGAGAACTTATTATTTTTGGTATGTTTACACAATGTTGAGCATGAGTCCTTATATAAGCATATATGGCAAATCATGTATACCTCATGGTTAAGCCACACTATGTGTATCACATGCCTAAAACCATATGTCCCTCATGGTTAAACCATGTGTGAATGGACCATGTGTATCAAGTGGCCTTCAAGGTTAAGTCACACCATGTGTACCACATGGTTTCCAATAGTTTTATATCTTATAATTTTCCTCAAAAAACTAATAGAAAATGTCATCTATTATGAATTTATATTTTGGATTTTATTTTGAAAATGAAATAAATAATATAAATTTAAAATCAGTAAGATATGAGTCATATTTAAAATGATTATGATTTATAAATGTATGTTTTTAAATAAATTTTTTAGTATTATTATTACTGTCAACTAATAACAGAAGTTATTTGATGATCGTGAAGTATTGCTCTACATTATTTTTTGAAGGACATTTATCTAGTTGTGCCATAAAATAAGACAAAAAAAAGATGGTAGATCTCAGTGTTTCAATTAATGAAAAATTAAATTAGAGCACTACTTCAATTTGTCCTAAGAACGGAATTTTTTTTCCAACTAATAAAACTTATGAAGTCCAATTTTTTAATATTTCATCTGTCCTAAAATAATAGTTTCTTTTGAATAATATAGTTTTTTTTATAGTACATTTATTATATTTAAAAAATATTAATTTTCAAATTACTCTTTGATAGTATTTTTTTTTTTTTTTGAAATATCAATTGTTATAATTGTATTTTTTTATGTTATTAATCAATTTAAAAGAAGGATAAAATAATAAATTCATATTATTTTATTCTTAAAGTTTTTGAAATAGACTAATATTTTAAAGGGCAAATTATATATACCTTCCTCGAGATTTAGCTAAATTACAGATATTCCCTTGAGGTTTTGGAAATTATAGATACCCCCATGAGGTTTATATTTTCATAACAAATTACCCCTTGAGGTTTATATTTTTCATAATAATTTGCCCCTTAATTTGTTATGCAAATATAACCTTCAGGGGTATCTGTAATTTTACTAAATCTCAATGGGTATATGTAATTTGTCCTATTTTAAAATAATAAAAAATAAAATAAAAAATTAATAATTAGGGACAGAGAAAGCATAAATCATATAATTGTACCAAACCAATCCGTAGATCTGATAATTGATAGGTTTCAAAAATGCAGCACCGTAATACCGTACGCATACGATCCCAGCCAGCCAATGTTGAGACCTTTTTTATTCGTCAAATCAGAAGTCTATTCATGTTCTTTCACCCCTTTTTTTTTTTTTATAATAAAAAAATTAATACATTACAGATTTGATAATAAATTGTCGAATAAATTATATTAGAGCATCTTCAATGGTGACTCAGATTTTTCATCAAATTTGAGTCAAAAATGACTCATTTCACCAAATCTAGGATGAGATGCTCCAACGGTTCACCTTTTACCAAATTTGTCCCGGGACGACCGGGTGGTCAACCAGTCGGTCGATCGGCCGGTTGACCGGTTAGGCAAAAAAAATTTTTTTTTTTTTTTTAATTGTCTGAACCTTTTTTTTGAACTTTCTAAACTTTTTCCAGGACGACCGGCCGGTCGACCGGCCGGTTGACCGGTTAGGGAGAAAATTTTTTTTTTTTTTTTTTTAAATTGTTTGAATTTTTTTTCTGAACTGTTTGAATCTTTTACTGGTTGACCGGTTGGTCAACCGGCCGGTGGTCGACCGGTTGGTATAAATCCAACGGTCAGTAACAGTGATTTGGTGAAACGCTTCACTTGTATTCAGTTTGATGAATTTTTTGATGAAATCTCAATCTGATATCGATTTGGTGCAAGCGTTGGAGCAGTGAATAGTAGGTTTTTCACCAAATTTTGAATTTGATGCTGGGTTTGATGAACCGTTGGAGATGGTCTTAGAAGACAAGATAGATTCCAGATGGGGTAATCAAAACCTGCACACAGCTAGGGTTTGTTTGGAAGGATTGAGCAATGTAATACGACTTATTTAGATTAATAACTTGTTATTTAGTTCAAAATTTTTGTGCTCGACTATTAATTTTAAATCTGGTGAATATCCCATGAGGAATGGGACACAAATTTTGGAATAACTCATCTCATGGGATTATGTAATGAAATTACATTTTTGACTCTTTATTAGATTTTTTTGTATGATATTTATCTTTCTCTTTGATTATTTTTTTATTTTGACATGAGGGATTATTTTTTAATTTTGATACGAGAGATTATTTTTGCTTGTTCTAATTTATTTTTTTAATATATTCACTTCGATGTTCTGTGGCCATTGGGTCTTGGTTTAGTACTCTGTTTTATTTATTTATTTATGTACCTTGAATCTATGATAGATGGAAAGAAATTTTTACAGTGCTTTTTTTGCTCTATTTTTTGTTTATAGAAAAAAAAAACTTTTTTTTTTTTTTTTTTTTTTTTTTTTTTACCAGAAAGAAAAAATCTATGATCTGTTTACAGAAAGAAAAATCTTACTAGCCTCATCTTTACATGTATCTTGATACTTGATCAAGATCAATTTATGTTATATGTACTCAGATTGAAGATCAATCTATGCTCTGTTGTATGTACTCAATTTAATCGCATACTTTTACTTTGTTTTAATAAAAAAAATGGTAGAAATTGAAAGTCATAATTCTATTGTTCATGATTTTTTAATTTTTGTGGATTATAAACATCTATTGAGTGTAATTAATAGTTTACTATAATTGTTTATGATTTGCTGTTATGTTTAAAAATAGTCATAAAATTTAAAAAATCTCAACTACAAATTAAAATAAATTTATGTAATTTTTATTAATATTCTATTTATTTAATTTTTTAAAAGTCCTAGTAAAAAAATTAAATAAAATTTATAATTCAGATTTAATATTCCTATTATTTAGTAAATAATTCAAAAGTGTAAAATAGTCTTTTGAGCATTTATCATTCTCCATAATATGTCAAACAAACATAAGATTCAATAGAATAGTCCAATCCAGATATCTAATCCCATAACTAAACAAATATAGGATACAAATCTAGTCCAACCAAACAGTCCGAAGACAATTTATCCCAGGACTATCAGTCCGGTGAATTACAATCCCCTCTTATACAATCCGTTCACACAAACATGTAGAAAGAGGATATGAGGTTTCATATAGATATCGTTATTTTGAGAAGTTAAAAGTTAAATTTTTAAATTTTTTTTTTTTGAAAAAATATATAAAAAAGTAAAGAGGTAATGTGACTCCAAAAGAATTAAAAACTAAAAAGTTACTTTTTAATCTCTTTGCCAAAAGAAATCAAAGAAAACAAACATTCACATAGGGAGAAGAAAACGTCTGCACAAAGAGGCCTTATTACAACACAAAATTCAAAATAATCACCACTAAACAAATATTACTAATCACATTCACGATTTGTTCATCGTTGTAATCGATAGTTATGTTACCTTAATCTCTGCATCTACATTCAAAATAAAATATTTAGATTTGAGGTGGTCGATTAGCGTATAAAAACATATTTAGCAGTATCGAACCTCAACCATGAATTAAATCTTAGTTTAGATTTGAAAGTTTCCTCAGGAGCAAGTCAATTGTGAAGATGAGAGGGACGGTAATGGCTAGCATAAAAATAAGTAAGAAAGAAAAATAAGAGAAACCGTGGGAGAAGAAACAGGGGATATAAAGGCTATATGCGTCACCCTTTCTCTCCTAAAAAGCATAAAAGGATAGAGAGATTGGGGTTTCTGTCTAATAAGTTATATAAAAAGAGATGTATAATTGAAATTTAATAGGTGTTTAAAGGTCGATTTTATTAATGATTTTTTTATATATATAAATTTTGAAAAACTTTACATTTTTGGGTTTAGTTTAGGTAAATTTAGGATTTGACCGTGCCTTCATTTGGGATGTGGGTTAGTTTTTTAGCTTTTTAACATTTTTATTATTTTAGTCTAAGGCTAAAAAGTTTCGTTTGGGATGAATTTTTTTAGCTTTTTTGATTTTTGTGAGAGAAAAAATAAAATAATTATGGTTTGAATATAATATTTTGTCTTATTAACTTTTTAGTTTTTTTTATTTATTTATTTTTTTTTTTTGTGTGACTAAAATAGCCAAAAAAAATCCCATACCAAACATTATTTATGTCTAAATGTTAGAAATGGTTTTTCAAATTTTTTTTATAAATTGTTGTGGTGGTGTTGTCTAATTAGATAGTTCTATAAAAATTATGAAATTCGGGTTCTTATGGTAGGCATGTATTGGTTGGATATTATAATAGTTGATAAATTTGAAATTTGTAACGTTGGGTGACGTGAACTAATTTGAATTTTCTCAATTGATACTAGCCGATCACCCGTGCTTTGCACAGAATAATTATAGATATTTATTTTTGATTTAGATTTTTTTAATATATAAATTATGTTTTTTAAGATTTTTTATAAAAATTTAACAATTTTATCACTAACCATAGTGTATGAGAGAAATTAAAAAGGGTACTACAATAACTATGTACGAATTATATCTATAAGTATTTGTATGAGAGAATTTTAAATGCTAATCAGGCGATTTTGACCAAATCAATAAATGCAGGCATGTGGAAAGACATGTGAATTGAAAAAAGTTAATAAATGTTAATCAAGAGATTTTGACCAAATCAATAAATGCTGGGTTTTTTTTTTTAAATAAAAAATTTAGAAAATTCAGATTGAAATATTAAAACTATCACACGCCTTAGGATTAAAAACCCCATTTTACTTAATATATAGTATAGATAGTGAATTGTGTTGTTTTGGATGTTTATTTCCTTGGGTGCCTTGAGGATGTTCGAGAAGGTCTTTAGCTTAGTATTAGCTCTCTTTTCATTCCATATCATATTTGAGTTCGGATCCTCGGCCGCATTTTCCAGCGGCCCGTCCTACGGGGCCCCAAAACAACGTCGTTTTGGGGCGAGATTTCAATTAAAAAAAAAAAGAGACAGAACATGAGCAACAGAGGGAGGAGAAGAAGAAAGAGAGGAGAAAAAGAGAGGAGAAGAGGGAGAAGAAGAAAGAAGGCACCACCGCAGGCAACAACCTTTGGCCTCCCTTCACCCATAGCGCCACCATCTCCTTGCCATCGCCACGACCCACCTTCCCTTCCTGTTCTTCTTCTTTCTTCTCCTTTCTCTCACTAAAACTACCAACCCAACAACCATCTCCTTAATTCGAAGTAGTTTTTTGGGTTTTTTTCTTGGATCTGTATGTAAGATATGAACTATTCTCATACACTTTGCTAGATCTAATGTTTGACTGTTTGTATTGATCTAATTTTTATTAATTTTGATTTATCATCTAGGATGTTCAAGTGTTATTCTGTATATAAATACATATACATCTCCGATTTTTGAACCTCAGATTTATTTTTTTATTTTTTGAATGGTTATTGTTGTTCTTCGTTGTTCAAAAATCTGAGATGTATGTATACATCTAGAAATGTATGTATACATTTGGGTGTTTGAAGTGTTTGTATATATATCTGAGATCTATGTATTGAAGTGTTTGTATTTTTCTTTGTATTGTTGTTCAAAAATCTGGTTATTGATGGTGTTCTGGGTCTTCTCCTTTCTCTCTTCCTCACTGCTTCTTTCTTCTTCCTGTCTCTCTTCTCTATTTCTAATTCTGTGTTTTCGTTTATTTTTTTTAATTGAAATCTCGCCCCAAAATGACGTCGTTTTGGGGCCCCGCAGGACAGGCCACTGGAAAACGCAGCTGAGGATCCGAACTCATCATATTTAGGGACAATCAAGTAGGTGCCACATCCTTTCTTAAATTATTTTCCTAATTCTAAATTGTTAGGATTGGAAAAAGGCATTTCTAATCTACATGGGAGCTAGCTTGTATAGCATAACATGCACATGTTTGGTATTTTTGCAAGTAAATATATTCCACTAGATGAATTGAAAAAAATAATATAAATTAAATCTAAAAAGGACATTTTTTTTTTTTTTTTGTTGGTCTTCAATCAACATTTTTTTAAGTTTTTTTTTTTTTTTTCACATTTTAGAATTGTTTACATAAGACAACCTGGAAAATAAATTTTTAAAACATAATTTAAAAATAACAATCACTTCAGGCAAAATTTGTGAATATTTTAACGGTATGCCTAACTTATCGTGGGGTTGATTTATTAAATGAATCTAAACAACACATTAATGATTCTAAGTAAAATTATAGATAAATTTATGAGTTTATAGTATTATTGTTTCATGATTCTGAGATCATTTGTAATTTTGTAAATATTAGTGAATTTCATAACCTAAGTTTAGGAAAAATTATGAGTTAATTACCTAAAAGTCTTATTTACAAATGTTATGGTAGTTTAGATTCTATTTTAGATTTTTTGAACTAATAAGTCCTATTTAGTAAAACTGATAATGTCATCAGTTTTTCCCAATTTTTAAAATTAAGAGTATTATCAATTTTGCATAATAATGTTCCAGATAATTATTTCACTAACTAATAAGAAAAATAGAATATGAGATTAAACGTTTTTGCTCTTCTATTTATTGATTTGATTCAATTATTCAATAAAATTGAGAACATCATCAATTTTTTCCAGTTTTAAAGTTTTCTTTTTCAATTTTGCACGTGAATGTTCCATCATCATGCTCTTTTATAGATACAAAATTTTCAATTTTGCACAAAAAAATTCAGTTTTTTCAATTTATCAAAAAAATGTATTAATTTTTTTTTTTTTTTGGTCAATTTTGAAAGTTTTGAAAATCAAAATAAATGTCAAATTATCATGTTCCTTCATAGATAATCATTAATGATAAACAATCATTAATGATAACAATCATTATTTGAAGGGCAATTTTGACTATTAAAAGTTTAATGAGACTTGAAAGTTTAAAAAATCTTAGTTAGGATTTAATAGAGTATAAGTTATAAATTAGAACTTGTGTGTAAATGTCCCAAAAATTATTGATAAAAATGTGTACAAAATGCATATACAGAACCCTAAATCCTAAACTCATTTGGAGTTTTTAAAAACAAATTTTTTTTTAAAAAAAAAAATTCAATCGTATTTAATTGTTTTTAGCTATTTTTAAAATTTTTTAATTAATTATTTTTATTTTTTAAATCTATTTAATTTAGATACACTTAAAAAGTATAAACTTTCAGAAATTCATTGAATACAAAAAAATATACAAAAATATAAAAATTCAATATATTTTTTTATGTTGTTGTATTAAATGATTTTTTTTTTAATTTTTATACAAAATTTATATGTTTTAAGTGTATCTCAATTATGTAGATATAAAAAGTTTTAAAAAAATGATAAAAATGTTTAAAAATTTCACAATAAATAAATATATATATATATATATAAATTAAACTCCAAAAGTGGATTTTGAAAATTCCAAACCAAACAGAGTTAGATTTTTTTTTTTCTTTTTTTTTTAAATTTTACTAGAAAGACAATAGTTGAATTTCTCAAACGTTTTTTGTAACAGCATTTTTGTTGATTTTTTTTTAATAGATATTTTCATTTATAAAAAAGAAAATTGAAAAATAGCAGATTTATATTTTTAAAAATATTCTATATAAAAAAAATTAAGAAAAATCTTTTTAAATCCTTCCAGACTAAACAGACATAAAAAATAATAATTCACGCCAAAGGCAAAAAAAATTGTGGCTTATAAGTGCACTTTTTGGGGATGTGCTATATAAATGTACTTTTTGATTTTTTTAGCTAAAAATGTAGAAAAAATATATATATATGTTTGGGATAATTTTTTAATTTTTTACAAAAAAATATGTAATAAAATATTATAATAAAATCAAAATGATTATTCTACCCTCGTTGACTTTTAACTTTTTGACTTTTAGGTAGTTGAATTCAAAAGGCAAAATAATAATTTTGCCCTCTAAGCTTCCCCCACAAACTTCCCCTAAATAGTATGGAATTTTTGAATTTTCTAGTATTTTTTTGACTTTTTAACTTTTTTAGATTATGTCAAACCTATTGAAGTAGCATTACTCAAATTATTTTGCCTTCATTTTGGAAGTAAGTTGATTTTTTGACTATTTTAACCTGAACTAAGAAGTCTCGTTTAGAATGAATTTTTTGACTTTTTAAACTTTTATTAAATAAAAAGTGAAATAATTATGATTTAAATATGACATTTTATCTTATTAATTTTTTAATCTATTTTATCTTTTTATAACTATTTCAGTCCCAGCCCATTAGGCTAAACATTTATAATCCTAGTTGTTAGGCACCTTCTATCACACTACAAAAATCACCTCATTTCACTACTCAATTATTTATTTTCTAATTATAATTTTGTTTCCATAAAAAAATTACCAAGTAAATTACATCAATAATATTTTTCTTTTTGTATCGTTTTGATTCTTACATTTTCAACAAATTCATTTTTGATCCTTAATTTTAGATTTTATATCAATTGGTCTAATTAATAATGTCATAAGGGTATTTGGTAAAAAATTATCACTAAGTTAGTTGAGATTAACTCATTGAGTTGAATAAATTTATAATTTTGTTACTAAAAATATGACACTTTCCTACTGATGCACATAATTCTTTATAAAATAAATGTTATAATAATTGTAATCAATTTGACTAAATTGAGACAAATATATAAATCTAAGATCAAAATCAAATCAATTAAAATTATATGAATCAGAATGATAAAATGACCAAAGTATAAAGATTGTGGATGTGATTTGCCCAAAATTACCATTAAAAACTCAAACTTAAGAATTTCTAACTCTAATTTCTCAACCCACCCCTTTCTTCATCACCATCACCATCACCATCACCATCACCATCATCACCACCACCACCACCACCATATGGCCACCTCTTTTCCTCTCTCTCCACCGCTCACTGCCACTCTTCCCATCCCATCGACCACCACCCCCAATCCTACCCTTGTCTCCCCTCTCCCTAATTATCATTCCTTTACCACCCTCGCCCCAAATTTACCCTACCTAATCCAACTATAACCCCACTCCCCAGTCCCTCTCTACCCCTTTCTATCCCTTCTTCCATAGAAACCTTCAACCATCAAATGACACAGTTCCTCTTCTGTTGAAAACCTTAGCCACCTTTTCAAATCATTTCTGTCATGGTGCCCTTAGAAATAGAATAAATTTGAAATATTGAGAATTTTTTTTTTTTTTTTTTTAAGGTTTTTAAGTAAATCTAAAAAGAAACTAAAATGTAAAAAGACGGATTTGCGCTGTAAATAGAGATTTTTCAGTTAATTAATTATTTATTTATTTTAAACATATTTCATGGAGAAATTATATTTTGTAACAAGGGCAACTTCTTAAGGTGCTTTAATTTAAGTTTAATTGGTTAAAACAATGAATCTCTCTACTTTTGTGTCTCCTTTTAGGAGACAAATGAACAACTATCCAATCATGAGGAGTAATTCTATTTCCATAAACTACTTCTTCTCTTTCCACACACTTAATAATTTTTTTTATTACATTTTTATTTTAAAATTAAATTACCAAAATATTTCTTTCCCAAAACCCTAACTCTAACTCTCTATATCAAAAACAGAGAACAAGTTTGGGGATGAATTCTCAATTAATATAAATAACATCGGTAATTTTTTCTACATCATAGCTAATTTTTTTATGATTTTTTTTTTCTTCTCCATTTTGTTGTTTGATGAGAATGGCCTATGTATGTTTTTGTTTATTAATATAATTGTTTCCCATGTTTTAAAAAAAAAAAAAAAATACAACAACAAAGAAGCACAAGAACAACAAATATTTTCCTTAAACAAAAAATATATATATATATATATAATCATCATCTTGCAATATAATTGGCCAAACAATGGTTTTGTGTAACTTCCACTCAACAATTTGGATCACTAAAAATACAAACTCTAAATAAAACTTTTTAGGGCAAATTACAAACACCCCCCTCGAGGTTTGGTGAAAATACAGATTCCCTCCTGAGGTTTGAGAAATTACATCCCGCCCCCTGAGGTTTATATTTCCATAACAAATTGCCCCTTGAGGTTTTTATTTTCATACAGATTCCCCCATAATTTTCTCTAATTTGTTATGAAAATTTGACCCTCAGGGGCAATTTGTAATTTCTCAAACCTCAGGGGGAATCTATTTTTATCAAACCTCGAGGGGGTGTTTGTAATTTGCCCAACTTTTTAACGGAGAAAAATATATCACCGATGGCCATATTTAATTACATTACTGAAATTACAAACATGTAAACCTATCATGTTCCCTCTAGCAAAGAGAAACTGAACATCTTATTTCAGTGATTATTTCGACAATGGAGGTTGTAGAAGTGGCGCCAACGGGTGGAGGGAGGGGTGAGGGTAACGACTGGAAGTGAAATGGAAGGAAGAGGTGCCGTCGGTGACGACAACAGCTGTGGTGTCTTGTTAGGGTTAGATTTGGAGGATGAAGATGGTAAGGGTATTTTTGGTATGGTAAGATATGTATTGAGTGAAAGTTGATAATTTAAATTTATTTAATTTGTATATTGAGAAAGTAGTGTGTGTAAATAGAATTTCTCAATCATGAGTGGTATGGAGTAATGCTCCAAGACTGTTACACTCTTCTCTCATGAGCCACAAAAGACAAAATAGGCTCATGAGCCACAACAGACAAAACATCACATCCAACCCCATAATCATTACACTCTTCTCTCACAAAAAAAGCTAAAAAAGCCAAAAAGCCAAGAGTCCTTCCCAAACCAAGCTTTTGAGCCCAGGCTCATATAGTCAAAAAAGCCAAAAAGCCAAAGAGCCAGCCCACTTCCCAAACGGAGGCTAAATAACTTTTCTATCCTTGTTTTGAAAGTTAGATTTAGGCTAAAATAACCAATATAGATAAAATAAATTAAAATAATTAATAAAATAAAATATCATATCATATTCAAATTATAATCATTTCTTATATATATATAAAAAAATTATAATTATTTCACTTTTTTCTTATAACTATTCAATTAACTATAAAAAATAAAAAATGAAAAAAAAGTTAATTATCAAATGAAATATAATTTTTTTTAGTTAAGTTAAAATAGTACAAGAAAATTTTTAAAAAACTAACTAAAAATTTCCAAACGGAGCCTCCATCTCATGGCAATTTTTGTCAGCATCTATTTAGATTTATTTTATTAACTAATGACACAATATTACAATCTGATATGATGTCAAACCCAAAAATAAATAAAAATAAATAAAGAATAATAATAATTTAAGTCTCGTTTGACAATCATATATTTTAATTAAAAAGTTAAAAATTTATTATAAATTATCACATTATTTTCTTTATTTTTTATATATCTTTTTTAAAAACTCAAAAATTATTAAAATAATAGATAAATTACAAATACACCCCCTTAGGTTTTATTAAAATACGAATTGCCTAACCCAGGGGTGGGTGGCATTGTGGTTAAGGCTTGGAGTTTAAGCCCCAAGGTCACAGGTTCGATTCCCCTCTCCCCTGGAGCAATCTCCTGGGCGAAGCACAGTTGGTTAGGAGGTTGGACCTCAAGCTGTCTAATCAGCACTTGGTGTGGGTTCAATGCTTCCCCTGTGCGAATCCTGATTTAAGCGGAGCTTGTCTTGGGAGGTCGGAGCAAGTTCCTAGGTTATAGTCTCCTCGCTCGGAACGGCTAACAGCACATCTTGGTGATCTCTGCAAGGGATGCTGCCTTGGACCTGCGGGAGAGTAAAGAGAATTTTCCTGTAACAAAAAAAAATAAAAAATAAAAATACGAATTGCCTCCTATGATTTTGAAAATTACATTCTACCCCTTGAGATTTCTAATTTCATAACAAATTGCCTCTTTTATTAATAAATTATCAAATTAATTAACAATTTTTAATGATGTTAAAAATATGTTTCGATTAATAATTTAAGTAATTTTATTATTATACAAAGGAACAGTTATAAATTTTATTTTTTTAATTAATTCTGTTAATTAAAAAATTTTAATAAGAGATATTTATAATATTTCAAATTATAAAAGCTAATTCATATTTTAAATAAATTTTAAAAAATATATTTATAATTTACCTGAATTAATTTATTCTCAAACAAAGCCATAGTCATGGAGGGTACTGTTTTGCAATTCGTAAATATTGACATGTTACAAGGACAATTTTTTGTTTGCTTGTGTCGACTATTGTCAGCTCCTAGCAGTGTACCACATGTCACAGTATTGCACAAATCGTTTTCATAATTCTTTTTAATGGGGAGAACTTTTTGGAGGTAGCAGAAGGAAAAAATAATTAACAACAGATGTGAGGATGTAAGTGATACTAGTAATTTTTTTTTTCAACTTGCATGTAATTTTCCTTTTTTATTCCCATATTTACTATGACTATGGAAACTAAAAGTAAAAAATAGAAGATAAAAGAATAATTATAGTTAAATAATAATTAAAAAATATTATATCCAAGTCTCTAAATGTATTTTTAAAAAATTATTGGACATTTTTCTTTTGGATATTTCATTTTTAAATTTAAGTTTTGTTCATTTTACTTGAACACATATTGTAATTTTTACTTTACTCTCCTCTAATCTATCTGTTTTGTCGCCTAGCAATAAAAGAAGAATGAGAGGAAGGACGAGATGGGTGGTGATGGGAAAGAAGGTTGGCGAGATGGGAAGGGAGAAAGGGGTTGGGAGATTCTCACAAGTAAAATGAGGATCTATAACATTCTGTTTGGTTGAGAAATTTAGAAAAGGATTTGAAAAAGGAAAGGAAAAAATGGTGTGAAATGTAAGTGAAATGTAAATATATTTTATTCATATTTTACGTATCTTTTCTATTTTTCTTTTCAAATCTCTTCTCAAATCATCCAATCAAATACAACGTAAAAGAAAGAAGGGAGTTAGGACAACTAGTGGTGGTAGTAATCGAAAAGGACGAAGGTGTTAGCTAAGAACTAGTGTCTACCTTTTTTAGTAATTTGACTTAGAGGTAATAAAAAAAAGGGGGGGTAAATTACACTTACCTCCCTTGAGGTTTCTGACAAATACAAGGACATTTCCTGTCATTACAGAAACCTCTCCTACTTTAATTGACAATATCAAGATTCCTCCATTTTTTGACTGCCGTTCAAACAATTAACAGAAGCTGCTGATGTCATCAAAGATAAATACTAAAATGTCTATAATGCCCTCAAGTGTCTTGTTGAGAAAAAGCAATACCAAAATTCAAACAAAGCAATACCTAGTTTAATTGGTTTTACAAATCTCATATATACAAACAAATACATATATATAAACATATGCAAACATATTTTGATTTCTAGCAAAGAAAATAAAATCCAATTAAATTAATTTCTAAATTTGTTTAACAGATATATATATACATACATTCAAACATAGGGACATTTTTTTTTTCTTCTAACATATATATATAAGTTCAAATATATAGATATATACAAATATATAAACATGGGAACAATTTGTTTAATAGATATGTGTGTGTATATATATAAATATATAAAAGAGACGGAAGCAAGAACAACGGAAACAGCACTAAACAGCAATAAAATACTTAAATAAAACTTACATAAAATACTTAAATAAAACTTACAATAACACAATAAAATAAAACGTACAATTATTTACTGGAATGAAACAAACAGTTCTTCAAAATACATGAATTTGAAAATATGAAATTACAAAGATAGCTATTTTTTCTTGAGGAATGAGCATTCAATTTTTCTAACTCTGCTTTATTCTTGACTGAAGAGGCTCTTAAATCGATGAAAGGAGTTACTGTGAGCCTTGTGAAGGAATTTGACTTTGAAAGAAGCACATGGGAGCTGTCTGCAACTTTCGGTGAGTAACTAAAGTTGATGGCTACCTCTAAATATGTTGAATTTGTCGGTTTGATGAATAATGATGAATCATGAATAGTAATGTTGACTTTTTGATGAATAGTGAACAGTAAATTTGACTTTTTTCATTATTCATTTGGGAGCATATGACTGAGTGGAATCAATATAGATATATATATCAACAACTTTTCTCAAAAGGAGAGTATTGATTGAAGCTGATAATTATAGCTATATAGAATCCAATGACTGCATCAAGCATATGGGTCCTGAACATCTTGAAACTGGTGCCCGTATATATCCTGATTGGTTGAGCCTTGAGAAGAGTTAGAACCGTCTGAACCTTCTTCCGAACTATCTTTATCAGTTTGTGACCTGGCTTGGGCCATGAGAAGGCAAGCTATTTGAAGGAGCTTATCTTTTGATGACTTGGACTTGACTTTAGTTTTAGCCTGGGCTGAAGAGGGTTGTGCTTTAGCTTTGGACTTTGACTGAGTAGATTTGGGCTTTGCTAACTTGGGCTTGGAAGAACTAAATGTTGGGCTTCCAAGATTGACTAGAGGAAGTGAGATGCCTTGTGTTAATGGAGCAATTGGGTTCTACTGAGCTTTAATCATAGCAGGTGTTGGAGCATAAGTATTGACTGGAAATTCTGCTTGGACTTGTTCAATGATTCGTGGAATTTTGAAATTATCCCACCATTTAACAAAGTGTTGGCAAAAGATTATGTCATCAAAAATAGCATATTGCCATTTAAATATCCAGGGAATTTTGTATTTGGAGATAAAAATGAGCAATTGAGGGAATTTCTTTTATTGTGGACTAAATGAGAAAACAGTAGAGAAATAGTTGACTTGTTCAAGCATGATAGAAGGGAAGATATCATTAATAGCCCCATATTGTGACCACCAACACAGAAACCAAGTGAGGAGTTCTGATTTAAATTTATGATCAAATTGGAAGAACCAGGAATGACTGTTTGACTCATTTTGATACAGGAGGACTTTAAACCAAGCTTCAATATAATCATAATAACTATATTGAAGTGCATGACCAGGTAAGTCACAGAGTTGGAAATGAGATCCCCAATTCGACTGAAAGACAATATTGTGAATATATAGAGAATGATAAACAATTTTACTAGTGTAAGTACGATCATAAATAGGTCTAATGACAATGGACTGGTGATTGAAAAGGATGCCTTTGTAGAAAGCAATTGACTTTTCTGGATGATGGGGAACAAAATGCCATCCAAGAGGGAAATAAAATTTAACAAGGTCAATAACATTCTGGGTAGGTTTATGATTGGGTTCTTTGAAAAAGAGATTGGTTGTATGGGATTTAACATAATCAGAACGAGTTGATTTAATAGGGTTAGGAGGGTAAGAAGTAACTGACTGAGAAGAAGAGGCGAATGGATCAATAGCTAATGCAGAGGTATAACTAGGTTTAGGAATATTACCAAGAACTTGGTAACGATTGACTAATTCAACAGGATGATATCTGGTGACTAATTCCAAAGGAGGAACTGGTTGACTAGAAGGAACAAGAGCCTTACTAGAAGGTCTCAAAGGTCGCCGAGCAGACATCTGTAAAATAGGTGGACTAAAATTAGCATCCACTAAGGATTTCTAATTGGCCCATATGATAATCAGCACAGTTAATATGATGAGCCAATAGATTACGGCGACTGCAAATGGTGTGAAATCGAATAAATTGAGCACGTTTAGTAGATTTTTTGGCTAATTTGAGGCAAGCAATATGGTGAGCAATTTAGTGAATGAGGTTTTGGTAATAGGTGACTTGTGATTTATGGTAGGAAATAAAAGGAGTTGCCATCCCTTATCCCCCCTGTAAAAATTCTCTGATAAGGAAATCAGGAATAGAATTTTGACAACTAGGTATATATTCAATATCAAAATAAAAAATATTTAAAATAGATTGCCAGCGGGCAAAAATTTGTTTACTAGCAAGATTTTGAACATCTTTTTCCAAAACATATTTAGCAGATTTGCAATCAACATGAAGTAAAAATTTTTGATTTAAAATGTCATCTCGAAATTTACTAATACATAAAACAGTAGATAGAATCTGTTGTTTAATAGTATTATAATTTTTTTGTGCTTTATTCCAGACACACGAATGAAAACGAACAATTTGTTCGAAGGACTGAGGAGTGACTTTTTGGAGGAGAATGCCACCATATCCAATATCAGAGGCATCAGTTTGAATAATTTTAAATGAATTCTCAGTAGAAATCCCAAGACATGGCAGAGACTTGACATATTTTTTGACTTGTTTAACAATATCAGTATGAGTAGAGGACCATGGAGGAGGATTTTCTTTCAACCGATCAAAGAGTGGTTGACAGGTTTTCCTAAGGTCTTTGTAAAATTCAGCAATATAATTAAGCGACCCTAAAAATCTCTGTAACTGGGTTTTGTCTAAAATTTCATCAGGAAATTTAGAAGCGAAATCAATAGATCGACTAATAGGTAAAATGGTATTCTGATGAATATCATATCCTAAAAATCTGACTTTGGTTTGAAATAGTTTAATCTTAGGAGCAGAAATGACTAGACCATGGGTTTTGATAGTGTAAAAGAAAGCGGTAAGATGTTTCCAATGTTCACTAAGGGATTTGGAAAAGATGAGAATATCATCGATGTAAACGATAGAAAAATGGCTAAAATGATTGAAAATGTCATTCATTATATTTTGAAATTCACTAGGAGCATTTTTTAACCCAAAAGGCATGACATTTCATTCATAATGATCAAAAGGTGTAGTGAAAACAGTTTTATATCTATCCTGAGGATGAATTTGTATTTACCAGAATCCACTTTTTAAGTCAAATTTACTAAAAATGACGGCTTGGCTAAGTCGTTTAATTAAATCTTTTTTATTAGGAATTGAATAACGAATCCATTCTAAAACTTTATTAAAAGGTTTATAATTAATTACAAGTCGGGGAACGCCACGTTCTAACTCAGCATTTTTATTAACATAGAAGGCAGGACAAGACCATGGTGACTTGCTATGACTAATAATTTTATTTTGCAATAATTCATTAATTTCCTTTTTGCACATTTCGACTAATTCATGATTCATTTGAATAGGTCTTGGTTTGGTAGGAATTTGTCTTTCATTAAAATTTTTAATATATGGTAATGTAACTACATGTTTTTTCTGGTGCCAAAAGACAGTAGGTAAAATAGAACAAACAGTTAACTCTAATTTTTGTTTAAATTGTTCAATTTCAAAAATAGTAATAGGATCAGTTAATTATTGCTCAATTCTTTTATAATTTACTTCTTCTTTAAGATATTTGATTTGTCAAGTTAACCGATTAATAGTTTTAGAAATAGAACAGTCTTTTAACTGGTTTAATTCTTTGACCTTAGGTGGAGATAAAAATTTAAAAGTCATGGTTTGGCCAAAGACTTAAGTAGTTATTCCTTGATTAGAAATGGTGAAAGGATAGAGTAGAAGTATAAATGGTGTTCCTAAAATAACTTTATCAGCCATATTTCTAACTAAGACGAATGATGTTTTAAAACAAACATTATTTTGACAAATATGAACTTTTAGTAATTTATATTTAATATGCATCTTGCTACCATTAGCAGAGGTTAATTGTTCACCTGTTTTATGATAATATTTTGTAGGTAGTAATCCTTCTTGAATACAATTAAGATCAGCACCAGTATCTATTAATGCGATAACTTCTAACTCAAAATCATTTACAACTAATTTGATTTTGGAATGCCATTTTTGAATATTAATTTTATTGATAAGATTTAATCGTTTATTTTTAGGGTTATCAAATGGATTAGATCGATTATCAAACAGAATATTATCTAGATTAGTATCGTCATTAGTACCTTCAGATTCATTAGACGAGATGGCATCATTCTGTTGAAAGTTGTCCAGGCTTTTATTAATTTTTAGTATGGATATTTCTTCTTCTAAAATTTTATCTTTTCGTTGTAAATCTTTGATAAGATGTTTAATTTGGTTAATTTCTTGTTGTAAATCTTGAAGAGTGATTTCTTGTTGTTTGTTTTTAAATCTTTTTAAAGTTTTTGTTAGGATAATAATTGATTTATCATGTTGTGGTTTAGTATCTTTGTTAATTAATAATGATTTTAACTTGTCAGTATATTTTTGTTTCAATTCAAGATCATCTAATTTACTAATTAATTCAATAAGGGCAGTTTCTTCTTGGTGTTGTTTCGTAAGGACAGTGATTTGTTTAATCGATTTACAACAAGTATTATTACATCCTAGTTCAATGTTACTATCAGAAGTATCACTAGGTGAATGGTAATCAGATGAGGTATTAGAGTTGGGTAGGTCAGTAGAGGAGTTATTAGGAGAGTGATTTAATTGGAAAATTTCAAATAATTGATTTTTAGATTCATCATTTATTTGGAGTTGATTAACTTTATCTTTTAATTTTTGTTTTTCTTTACACTTATTGGAATAATGACCATTTTTCCCACAATTATAACAAGTAATATTAGAAGGAGATTTAGAAGGAAATTTAGATTTTGACTTTTTAAAGGATTTAGATTTAGAATGTGATTTTGGTTTATCATAATACTTATCAGGGGACTTATAAGTAGAATATTGCTTGCGAGATTTACGACTTGATTTTCTAGAAAAATGTCTATTTCGTTGGGACTTTCTCTTAGAGGGTGCTATAGGAGGTAAAACCATATTGTTCACAGAAGTTGCCGAGTTCATACTTAGCTTTATGTTTATCTTTAGCAGCTTTTTGACTAAGTTTTAGATCAATACACATTTTTAATCCTTCTTTTTTGATAGTACTAATTATATCGCCATAGGCTAAATTATCATATTCAATGATTCCAGTAGGTTGACTAAGAACATCTCGAATCTTATAAGCAAAAAGACTAGGTAGACCATTAATAAATTTTTCTTTTCAAAATGATTTAGTACAATCTTCGCGTAGCATTACTCTGGACATAAAAACATATTTATACCATCTGAAATCACTTAACGTGGGACAAGTGAGGTTACTAAGTTGATCATGTATTCTAGAATATATATTAGTAGGTGTGCCAATAAAATGTCTAACTATAGTATAAATTAGGGTATTGATACCATCAGGTTTATAATATCCATTTGTTTAATCAAATATGGGAAAGTCATTTTCATCTTTTTGGCATGCATGTAAAATAGATACTCTTTGATCTTTAGTGAGATATTTTTCCCACCAAGATTTTAATATACCAGTAAAATCATAGGTGATTAATGAAACAATTTCAGGTTGAGTATAATCAGAGTAGTTACTAAGATAACTATTGGCAACCATGGATAAATGGTTTAATGTTTGAAGGATTTGATCTTCACTAAGACCATCTATATTACATTCGTATAGTTTTTTAGCAGAAACAGAAAATTGATTATTAAGGTTAGTTTCTTCATATTGAACATCGGGGGGAGTAGGTCGAGAATACCAATTTTTGGTAAGAGTTGTAGGATTGACTCTAGGACAAGTAATTCAATTAAGATTTGAAGATTGAAATTGCTGAGCTAATAGATTGATGTCATTGTCAGATGTGTCAGTTCCTGATGGATTAGAAATAATATCTAGAGTAGGTTATTGGTTTAATACTGTAAGACCTTTTTCAGTTGAGAGAGAAGTAGCTTTTTCGTCTGAAGGAGAGGCTAATTTAGTGAATAATTGTTCTATAATTTTAACTGTAGAGCTATCCTGAGTAACCAAACTATCTCTTTTGGAACGTTGACTTGGGAGATTAAGTAAAGGTTTTTCTAAAGGTTGTTTTGAGGAATGGCTAGTTGAATATTCATCTAAATTAGTTTCTATTTTATCTAATTGTTTACCAGTTGTTTTTAAACATTGGTTAGTATAATTATTTTGTTCAATGACTTTCTTTAATTCAGGTTCATTACCAGCTAACTTAAATGGAGAAGCAAGTATACTAGATCCTTGGTGTTCTATAATTATAGTGGCTAAAAGAGGATGACTGGAACTAACAGTAGTATTTGGAGAAGTTTTCCATTTAGTTTTTTGTAATTGTATTAATTTTTTTGTAATAATTTTCTAAGTATTCAAAGAAAGGAACTTCTATACTGTGTTCAATCATAAACTTATACCATTTGCGAGTAATTTTGGATTGTTGGTTAGGATCATATTTAAGTTTGTAAGCTTGGCGATTGGCTTTATTGTTTTTAGATTTAAATTCAGTATGTAATTTATCTAAGTCAGGAGAAAAAGGTTTACTAATAGTTAATAATTGGGGGTTTATTGGAGGTATGACTTCAAAGTCAGTTTGCGTTGGTGAATCCTAAGAGACAGTATCTTCTTCAGGAAGATGAGTATAACTTGAACAGACAGGTTTGCTAATTTGGGAAGTTACAGAATCATCTACTCCTTTCATTTTGCTATGTGAAGTTTGACCAATATGAATTTGACTGTTTTTCTGAATAAAGGTGTATTAAATATTTCATCTTCGGTTTCAGTGTCAGTAGGTATACTAGAAGTACTATGTTTAGAGGATTGAGTAGATCTATTAAATTTAATTCTAACTGAGCCATCAGTAAATTGTTAGATGTCTTGAATATCTTGACTAGTAAACTGTTTTTTATTATGTTTGTAATTTTCATTGACTGTAACCCATTGGTCTGGGAAAGTAATATCTTTCCATTCAATCATTTTAGGAATATTTATATTAGTATCATTACTACTATTTTGAATCAGTAAAGTTTTGTCTTTTGGACTTTTGTGTAAAGCTTGAACATTTAAATTAATTTTAATACATTTGTAATAAACACGATAAATTAAAGCAATATTATGAACCTTTTCTTTCATATTTGTAAAAGAACCATTTAACTGAATATTCAAAGTTAAAGCATTGAATATATGTGGATCTCTAAGACTAAGTGTAAAGTCAGGAAAACAATTAAAATGGACAGGTCCTCTATGAAGACCAATTTCCATCATACCCATTAAACTATCATTATAATCAAGAAAATGAGCATCTCTTAAACACAATAAAACAGAAGTATTTTTACCATGTTGAGTTAATGGTTTGATTCCAACTTGAATTAATCCTAAGTGAATAAAATTATGACTAGCTTTTAAATGACTTTTAATAGTATTAGTATCGAGTAATTGACATGTTTCCCTAGGTTTTTCTAAAGCATAAACTTGTTCTAAGGTTTTGACATGAAGATTAACATGAAATGTAGACTGCATAAAAGTAGTTTTATATATTTCTTTAATTGGTAATTGTGGTATGTTCCAACTCACATCAATTTTATCATTATGTAGTTCTACATCTTCTTCATTAATTACTAAACCTTGATTAGGTATAGAAGGTAGTGTTATCGATCGAGAGCTGGCAGAAGAGTTACTTCTAAATAATCTACTCATTTTTCCCTTTTCGTAAAATGACTTACAGTGAGCTTAATACTTACAGTGAGCTTATGTGTGTGTGTATATATAAATATATATATATATATACACACACATTAAAATTCAAATAGGAATTTGTTTAGATTTTCAGCAAAGAATAGAAACTCAATTTAAGCAAATCATCACACTCAGAAGTAGATCAAGCTTCGATCTTGCTTAAATGTGCACCCCCAACCAAAAATGGAGATGGGTACCAAACTCAAACAACTTTTGACTCATGCTGGAAACAAATATATGTTTTAATCATCCATGTAAAAACACTTAAGATTTAAAACAATCTTGAGGTAAAATTAACACAAAATACACTTTCAAAGTCAAGTTTGTTGGGAGTACACTTACACACATGACATGAAAAAGATCAATCTTAACTTCGATTTACTCCCAAATTACTGATAAGGATCACTGACTGGAGTAATAAAATTAAATGGTTCACCTTCTTTAGCTAATCTAAATCCATTACAGCTTGAGCATGCTATCATCCTCAGATCATTGCATCTTTTGCATATTCCCAGGAGCTACATATTCATGGAAACTAAGTTGCTTCCCGAAATTGGTAAAATCTAATATTAAAAACATTCTTACACAGACCAAAACATTAACAAATGAATAGAACTCAAAAACAATAATGAAGGTCAGTGAAAACTTGAAAAGGGTGTTTTTGGTACCTTTACTAGGAAGAAAAAATGAGAGCATCAATTTTGGGCCAGAAATGGTGGCACATAATAGCAGAGTGCCCACTCCATAACCATTCACTTCACTTGTTGTTATGTGTTCAAACATGTTTCACTCTCTAACCCTCATCCATTTTACCTTCTCTCCCTATATTTTTCCAAATCTAGCGATGGCAATAGACAAGCAATGGCGACCAGGAGGAGAGGGGAGAGAGGGCGGCGAAGGAAAGAAGTTGTCATTGAAGGAAGGGGGTTGAAGAGAATAATCATCGGTGGGCTTTGGGATCGCCAGAGGCAGTTGTATTGATGGTGGTCAAAGAGATTATGGGTAGGAAATGGGAGGCAAAAGGGAAGAGAGAGAGACAGAGAGAGAAAGACAGAGACAGAGACAGAGCATAGTAAGGTAGAGATAAGAGATTTAGGGATTAAAGGGTATTTTTGTCTTTTCATGCTCAAATGAAAGGGCAATATGGTCATTTTGTATAATCAAGTAACGTCGTTTGTGCAAAATTGACGGATTTGGGAAATCTTGATATTGTAAGTTAAAGTAGGGGAGGTTTCTGTAATTATTAAAACCACATGAGAAGTCCCTGTATTTGTCAAAAACCTCAAAGGAGGTAAATGTAATTTACCCCCAAAAAAATATCAAAAGTGAGTGTCTAATAATATTTTTAAGTGCATTTAGCGACTTAACAAATATATGGAACAGTATACTTCAGAAATAATTTTGCCCCTCATTTTCCCTTCTGCCTTCTCCCTTCTTGTTGTCACCCCTAACCCTTGATAATCCTTCAATAGCCCTCTAATATCAACAATACATAAATAAATTGATATATAAAAATGGAATTTAAAATTTGGTGGAGTAAGCTCATATCAACAATCAAGGTTTTCAACAGGGCTATTTTATTCAGTAAATGATCTAGTATCTAATTTGGAAGAGGTTCGATTTCAAAATGGTGAGGGCTTCTGAGGTTTCTATTGAAGTTTGATGTTGTTATTGTGGGAGCCGAATAAATGCAGTATGAAAAATGGAAAACAGAGCACATTCGAGCCCATCTTGGATGGGCCAAAATTCACTAAGCCCATTGGGTTAGAACACATTGTCAAGTAGGCCAGGATTAACCAAAGGGATTTGCTGAGTAGCAAACCAAGACATAAAGCAAAGCCTGAAGAATATACGCAAAACAGCATGATGAGTGGGCCCAAGTTGTCTCATTCTTGATATGTAGTGGAAGTATGGGTTGCGAAAAAACAATGCTGAGAGGCTACCATAGAGAAAACATCAAGGAGGATGGCTATAAAAGGAAGGGAAGGGGAGGGAAAAAAGGAAGGTATGAAATCACACCCACACTTTGATAAATAAAAACTTCTTTTCTCATTCTCTAAGAAACTAACTTGCTTGTCGGAGTGCTAATTCTAACCCCACAGACTGGAGTGTTTTTTCTATTTCAATTATCAGAGCGAGGATCTCTGAAAGGCTTGTTTAGGACAGAGGAGTACTGCAAAACCACCCTTCACAATTGGCACTGTTTGTGGGAATACTTAAACTCGTCCATGGCAAACTTAAATCAAGATCCTCTAACTGTTGGAGTCAATAATGTTACAGTAGCAGTAACTTTTGGTCCAGAAGAAACCCTACAAGGAGGTCCCTAAATTTCGACCCGGTAACCCTTTCTCAACCTTCAGCATCTGTAGAGGATGCCATGCAAATCTTGATAAAACAAGTGCAACGTAATTAACAGCGTTTCAAGGCCATGGCAGCAGAGAACGAGTGCCTGTATCAGAAGTTGGTGCAATCCCAACATGTGCCACATCACCGTGAAAGAGGTCAGTCGCCAAATAGACTAAAGAGACAACAATGTCAGCTTTGGAAGCACGATAGTAGCACTTCAGATTCCTCTCGGTTGGAACCCAAGAAACGAACCCGAGCTGATGACTTCAGTTTATCTGATGAATGAGATTCTTCGTGGGCTCGATGCATGCAAAAGAAGGAAAACTCAAATTTAAAAGATAGGCACAACCCCTTTGTTTGATGAATTGCAAAGGCTGTTTTGCCTAAAAAGTTTAAGGCACTGTCGTTCACTCTATACAATGGAAATTCGGACCCCACCGATCACGTTCGTCATTACAAGCAAGCAATGACATTGCATGCAGATGATGAAGCACTCATATGCCAAATATTCCCTAACAATTTGGGACTGCTTGTTGTTAGATGGTATTACAAGCTTGAACTGGCTTTAATTAAGAGTTTCCATCATCTCCAAAAATCCTTCCAGGCTAGGTTTATCACCAATGAGACTCAGCCGAAACCAACAGACTCTTTGTGGGCAATGAAAATCAAGCCAAACAAGACGCTGCGCGAGTACTCAGCGTGGTATTGGAAGTGCTTTAATTTGGTGGATGATGATTACAATGACTTTGTGGCAATTACTGCCTTCAAGATGGGATTGCATCCCGATAGCCTACTTAGGAGCTCATTGACTCGAAAGCCCCCCAAGACCGTCTAGGCCCTGATAAAGAGGGTCGAAGAATATTGCAAAGTGGAAGATGATGCAATCTGAATTAAAGTTAGACTACAAGCCGCAGAATCGGTAACACCTATCTTGGTACAGTCGTTGATTGTTGTACCATCAAATAAGACCTCACCAAAGAAGAGCCCAGAGCCAAGGGGCTGGTCTAAAAGGGAAAATCACTGGGACTCAACACAAAGCAAACAATATCAGGTGGATAACAAGCTCTCTAGATGATTGGACAAGATTTACACGGAACGTTCTGAGCCAATTAGTAAGATTCTGCGAAAAATCCAACATCTGGCTTTCTTTAAATGGCTAACTAAGGTGTCGGGGCCCCCTGATATCAGACGGAGAGACCAAAGATGTAAGTATCACAAAGACCATGGACACGTGACCGATAAATATTTTGCTCTTAAGGATCATTTGGAAGACTTGGTTCGGGATGGCCACCTAACTAAGTACCTCTCAAAAAGGGCTGACCCACCAAGTACACTAACTATACACCCCAATTCACCTCCACTCGGCATAATTCACATGATATATAACTTAACCCCACCAAACAGGATGAATACAATTTAGTTGCAACAATCATCCCAACCCAGCTCCAGCTCCAACTCCAACTCTAACTCCAGTATATCATCCAAACGGCAGCGGCTGTCGAGTGAAATTAGTTTTCCTAATGCTAATCTTGAAGGGGTTACCATGTCTCGTGACAACGCTCTCGTTATCGAGTTACGAGTTAATAAGTTCGTTGTTGAGCGTATTCTGGTCTACTAGGGAAGCACCTCTGAAGTCATATATTACAAAACGTTCCTCAAGCTCGGCCTCAAGGATACGAATCTCATGCCGACCGATTATCCTCTTTTCAACTTCAATGACAATTCGGAATACCTCTTGAAAAAGATCGTATTAGCAGTGCGTGCAGGCACCAAGACGTTAGAGATTGAATTCTTAGTTGTCAAGATTTCATCACTATAATCATGGGTCAAACATAGCTCCACGCAATGAAGGTCGTACCGAGTACTTACAATCAACTCTTTTGTTATTTGACTTAGCATGGCATGGAGTAAATCCATGGTTCACAACGATTAGCAAAGGATTATTATCTAACAACCTTGGTAAAGAAGCCAAAGGATCTAGAGGTGAATTCAATTGTAGTTTCAGACCAAGATAGTCTCGAAGATGTTGGGAAAATCCCGGCCAAGAAAGTAACGGAGGATTTAGACCAAGTAGTAATTAATGATGATCTTAAGAAATTTTTTTTGGTCAACACAGGTCTTATTGCCGCCAAGCGACAAGAGATGGTTTCTTTCCTTCTTAACAGTATTGATATTCTTGCATGGACACCTTATGATATGTTGGGAGTAGACCTCTCTATCGCTATGCATAGCCTGAATATCGACCCCAAAGCTAAGCTAATTGTTCAGAAAAGTCGCCATTTAGCTACTAAACATGTCGTGCCATAGTTGACGAAGTAGACAAGCTGTTGGAAGTTGAGGCAATTCAGGAGGTTACTTATCCCACGTGGTTGTCCAACACTGTCGTGGTGAAGAAAAAGACGGGGTTGTGGCGTGTCTGCATAGATTTTACAGATTTAAACAAAGCTTGCCACAAGGATTGCTTTACTTTATCTTGAATCGACCAACTTATGGATGCAACCGCCCAACATCAACGCATGAGCTTCTTGGACACTTATAGAAGGTATCACCAGATTGCCATAGATCCAATCGACCAAGATAAAACGGCATTTCTTACTCCAAGGGGAACCTATTGTTACAAAGTTATGCCCGTTGGACTAAAGAATGATAAGGCCACATATCAAATATGAGTCACTACCATGTTCAAATATCAAATTGGCAAAACTATGGAAGTTTACATCGATAATATAGTGGTGAAGTCCAAAAAAAAGGGTGTACACTTAGCCGATCTCACCGCAACTTTTGATATTTTTCAGAAATACAAAATGAAGCTAAACGCCTCGAAATGTGAATTCGGCATTAGATCGGGCAAATTCCTCGGCTATATTATAAATCATCATGGAATAGAAGTCAACTCGAAACAAATTAAGGCCATCATGGAACTCGGCTCACCATGGTTGGTCAAAAAAGTTCAGAAGTTAATGGGTGTGGCTGCAGCACTTAAGAGATTTATCAGTCGGTCCTCAGAACGATATAGGCCATTCTTTCACACACTCCGGCAGGGAAAATTATTTAAATGGACCATAGAATGTCAAACAGCTCTGGAGGGGCTGAAAACCTATCTCAGTTCGGTCCCTCTTTTGTCTACTCTTTCACCAGGTGATATGCTTATCTTATATTTGGTCGTATCGGATTATTTAGTAAGTGCCGTCTTGCTTAGAGAGGAACTCGGTGAGCAGAAACCCATCTTTTATGTTAACAAGTCAATGGTGGACGCTGAAACTCAGTATTTACCCTTGGAAAAGTTGATTCTAACTCTTGTAATGGTTGCTAGAAAACTGATGCATTAATTTCAACCCTATACCATTAAAGTATTAACATATCAACCCCTCCGTTCAGTCCTTCGCAAAGTCGAATCATCGAGATGAGTCTCCAAATGGGTATTAGAACTCGAACAGTATGACCTCTAGTTTGCACCAAGGACGGTTATCAAAGGGAAAGTCTTGGCCAATTTTGTCGTTGAGTTAACTAAGCCAACATCCCATGCTGAGTTAAACCTTCAACACCAGTCAGATCCCTAATCACAGCCAAAATAGAGAGTACATGTTGGGGATATTTGGCAGTCATATTGTGATGAATCATCTAACTAGCGCGACAGTGGGGCAGGAGTTGTTATTATGACCCTTGAAGGAGCAGTAGTGGAATAGTCAGTTAAACTTGGCTTTGATGCTTTAAACAACGAGGCCAAATACAAAGCCCTTTTAGTCGGCCTTAGAAATTCATTTCACATAGGAGCTAAACGGTTGTAAATGTTTTGTGATTCAAAACTAGTCATCAACCAATTGAAAAGGTGAATATGCAGCTAAAAACAACCGCATTACAACGTACATGCGGATGGTCAACTCTTTACTAGAGAAATTTGATAACCATGAACTGAATCAGATTACTTACAATCAAAACACACATGCTGATGCTCTGGGTTGCTTAGCCTCGACTATAAACTCATGAGTTAAACAAACCATCGAAATGTGTTTCATTCCGGAGCCAAGTTTCAACATTCTTGAATATCCCGTTGTGAACGTCATCCAAAGGGGGCCGAGTTAGATAAATCCCATTGTTGTATTCCTAGCTTTGAAACAATTGCCAGAGAGTAAGAAAGAAGCTCACAAGCTGTGGAATAAGGCTTTGAGATATTATTTGAATCCTCAAGGAAATTTTACAAAAAGTCTCTCTCTGGACCATACTTGGAGTGTGTCCATCCGGACACGGTTGAGAATTTTTTGGCTAAAATACACGAACAAAGTTGTGATGCTCATTCAGGAGGTAAATCATTGGCTCATCGAGCCATCACTCAAGGATATTAGTAGCTAACTATGCGTACTGACACTGAGAACTATGTTAAGAAATGCAAGCAATGTCAAAAGTTTTCTCCACTAACACATCTGCTCGTCGAAAAGCTAAATTTCATGACTAATCCTTGGCCTTTTGCTCAATGGGGTTTGGATATAGTTAGGCCATTACCGAAAGCTCTAGGTAATAAGCGGTTCTTAATTATTGCTACTGACTATTTCACAAAGTGGATTGAAACAGAACCGTTAACACATATCCAAGATGCCGATGTTAAGCACTTTGTCTGGAAGAATATCATTACTCGATTCGACATTCCTAGGACACTTATTTCGGATAACGACACTCAATTTGATTGCAGCGTCTACCAAGAATTGTGCGACATGTATGTCATTCAGCCTTATTTTTCTTCACCAGCGTATCTGCAGAGTAATGGACAGGCATAGAGTCCCAACAAAGTAGTCCTAGACGACATCAAGAAACGCTTGGAAAAGGCCAAAGGCAAGTGGGTTGAAGAATTTTCAAGTGTACTGTGGGCGCATCGCACTACGCCTAAACGGTCTACAAGAGAAACCCCATTTGCTTTATATTTTGGCAATGAAGCTATCATCCCCTTAGAGATCAGCTCACCAACTCTATGATCAAGGGCTTTTGATACGGGCCGAAATGACATGTTACTGGCACTGGATATGGATTTAATTAAAGAATGCTGAGATTGGGCCCTTGTGGCAATAGCGGGATATCAGCAACAGCTTGTCAAGTCATACAACCAACAGTGCATCTGCACTGATATACTCTTGGAGAGTTGGTCCTTAAGAAAGTGCTACCTGATAGTAAGACTCTTGCTGACGGTAAACTCGGCCCCAATTGGGATGGCCCATACCAGATCGATTCCATCACCGGGACATGGGCATATTAACTCTCAGATATGAGCGACAAGAAGTTACCCTGGCCTTTTAATTTGACTCATCTTCATAAATTTTACCATAAATCTAAATTTGCTCTTAATCTCACTGTACAATGTTTTGTATATATGCAGATAATCAATGGCATGAGATGTTATATTACCTCATTTTTCATTTGATCATTGGTTGTTTCTCTTTTATTCAGTTTAGGGCAAATAAAGTCTCTAAATTCAAAGCACTCACCGAGCTTGGCACGAAGTGCCATTATTAAAGTCTCCACATTCGGAGCACTCTCCATGCTCGATATGGAGTGCCATCAGTAAAGTCTTCGAATTTGAAGCACTTTTCGCGCTCGGCACGGAGCGCCATTAGTAAAGTTTCCGCATTCGGAGCATCATCATGGAACAATGATAAATCTAATAACAGAAATTTAATGTCTATTTTATTATGAAACATTATGACAAATTAAAAATTAAAAATTCTTATTCTACTGCCAAAAAGAAACACATCTGAGCTAGGCCTAGTTGGCACTCTAATTTATAAGTTGGAACTTAAGACACTGCTTAACTCTCAAGATTGGTGCTCTCATCTTCGTCATTTGCCTTTTTGGCATCATAAGCTTCAAACGACATCTTGTAGCCCTTGTATAACGGTGATGTAGAATCAATATCCGCCGTCTGCAAAGACTTAATCCATTCGTGCTTGAAGTTGCAATTTTCACATTGACAAACATCATCGGGCAATTTATCCCTTGTCTTTTCTATCCCAATTTGCCTCACTTCGAGGAAGCCTCTATTGTACACTTTAGTTTTAATCGCTTCCTTCATGAAAACGCTGGCAGTATCTTGATCGGCTATGGCATTATCCACAAGGCGTTGAGTTGATTTGCTTTTTGAGGTTTCCAACTCTACTGCACCTGCTGCCTTGAGTTTAGCGAACCTAGTTTTTCGAGCCTTTTCTTCAACATTTTTCTCAGCATCATGAAGCAGTCGCTCCAACTTTTGGATATGTCCCTCCTTGTATTTCAAATCCTGTCGAGCGGCACAAAGACGTATACCAATCTCATATGAACTATAGAGTCCATTCATTATGCCGTGAATGCCTTGTTGAAAGACATCATAATCACCCCGATTGACCATTGACTAGTGAACTTCTAGAGGAAATATTTGCTAACTAAATTCTACCACCACATTCGGATCATTCACTAATGAGTCTGCCTCTGTCATCAGTTTATTTCCAATAAAAATCGAAAAACTCAAAGGACGTAGAGGTCTACTCGGCTCATTTTCAAGCTGACGCAGCTGGTTATTCAACTCAGTCTCAGGCTGACACGAAGGCTTGGTTGCTTCATTTCCAATCTGGGCCCCGGAGCTTCTATTGTGACACAACGAGTTATTCGACTCAGTCTCAAGTTGACGTGAAGGCTTGATTGCTTCGTTTCCAATCTGGGCCCCAGAGCTTCTGTTGCCCTCTTTTTCTCTAGGCGACCGGCTTCATCGTTCTCTCCTGTTTAAACTCTAGCTCAATTGTCTTAGCGAGCGACGTTAGTTCTGGGGGACTTACTGCGATGCTCTCTTCTGTTTCTTTCATTTCAGGAAGATCTACTTTGACGACCGGATTCGTTGGTTGCTAGTTGCTGGCCAGTCTCTACATCTAAATCTGCCAGACTCTTTTTTTCTCCTTTACTATTAAAGAACACCCACCCTGCTATAGTTATTGAAAGAGATGTTGATGGAAAATCTACTATTTCCTTCTTTTCACACTTCTTCCTCCATAGTAATTTCGTGTGGGCGCTTAGATTTGTTGGCTACTAGAGGAGTTTAGGAGCCATTTTAATATACTTAATGGGTACTTCTTTCAATAGCTTTCCAGTACACGCCACGTGTCTACTGTCCCATCGTTTCAGCAACCCCACCGCCAACTAATTCGTTCTTGGGTAAGGGCAACTCGGTCCTTAATGGTCGACTCAGAATGTTCCTAGATGTAACCTAACACCTCATCTATTCGACCTTAGCCTTGAGCTTTTCTTTGCTTTCCATTCCAGATGGTTACATTCTAAATACTAAATTCGACAATTCAGCAATTTTTGTTTTATATTTTACTCTCCAATCGATGTAGGGGCAGCAACATGTATCTATTTGGCATCAATTGGCATAAAGTTTGCCCCGTTTGTGAACTTACATAAATAGCTTAGCCGAATTGTCTAAATTATGTGCAGCATGTCAAATAGCATTTTAAATGACATGTTAATAGTAGTTTGAATGATGCATTTGACACCTATAAACAAATCCACATCTTTGCATAAACGGAGCATTTTTATTCATAAACTAGCATTACAATTGGTCATTTTATATATGAAAACGGCTTTATTACATGCCAAAAACAAACAAAAACCAATAAAAACAAAAACAAAACGTGCTCACATCAAACGCCAAATGGCCAAAAACATGTTATTTCATTTTGGACTCATTCTGCATTAGACTCCAATGGCTCAATGTCATCTACCTCAAAAAGAATCGGCACGTCAAGCGTAACTCAAGCAGCAATAAAGGCCTTGAGCCAGCCATGTTTGAAGCCTCTATTTTTAAAGGCCAAAACCTGATTGGCATATTTTTCAGTGGCTGTTTTCTCTATTTGCTCAAAGGCCTTCGTTGTCGCCAATTAAGCCTCCGCCAATGATCTCTACGCCTCGAGTAACTTGGCTTTCAGTTTCCCCAGTTCTTCACTGGCAATTTTTAAGGCTACCTCAGAGTGGTTTGTCATTTCTTCAGCAGAGCGGTGAAGTAAGCCGGTATGCTTTGCTTTCACTTCTTCGGTAGAATCTTTTTGTTGTTCTTCCATAGTCTTTTTTTGTTCTGCTTTAGCTTTTTGGGTAACAATTGCCAGCTCCGCCATTGCCGACTTAGCATTATGCTATTCAACTGTCACTTCTACTTGAAGTTGAGTGTTCAACTCCACTACATCATGGAGACAGCAATTAATCTTAGCAACGCGTTCAGGAGCCTACACAAACATTTTAAGATACTAGCCATAACCAGCCACAACCAAAAAAATTTGAAACAATAGAATTTACCAAAATCGCCCATTACGTGGCCATTGCAACAGACAGAGCATTGTGTTCAGCGCGATACGTTGCCTTATCTAATGGCAGAGTAATGGAGGGGGCCATGCTCAATGCAACTCCAAGTTCCTTGACGGCTGAAGCACTTATCGGAATAGGAGCCCTATTGATTCTAGGCTGAATTTGAAATGGCATCACCAAGTCAAGACTGGGTACAACTCAAAATCTTTTCTCAACCAGCTGCTCAGTCAATTGAGAAGATTCGACAAGCCACTTGGAGCCAGTTACGTCGATGGCTTCAACCGACGTCGACAGGGAGTGGTGGTTAAGCCGATTCCACGATTGTTGTCACGCCCCAAAAATAATACAATAATCCATCCACCAAGCATTATATGTTAACATCGATAATAAAGTTATCTTCCATTAATTCAATATATGATATACAAAACGGAAGCATATGCATCATACATTCATAAAGCCTAAACTTGAATCTATAGCATATGTTTCCAATTAAAAGAGAGGAAGAAAGATAAACAGATAAACATGCCGTACGGGCTTACAATTTTCCAAGACGATGCTTGGTTACAACAAAAAGAGTCAGAGGCTCAATACAGATAAAGCCCTAGGCTTGTACAAAAGGCAAATAAATACAAATAAACAAAAGTGAGCCCTCAGCTCCATAATCCACCCAAGCTAAGTCCATGATGGAGGCATATCACCAGCACCTGAAAATGTTTTTCCAAAGTAGGGTGAGCCACAGCCCAGCATGGATAATCTAATATAACATATGAGGTTTAACAACGGTATAAGTGCAATGTGCTTTTACAATATCGGAAGTAAAATGATCACATTTTATATAGTCATAGAACACCAAGTTATATTTCATTTCATTTCCTTTCAATCCATCCCAATACATGAGTCGATTTCATTATTTTTCCAATAACCCAAACTGAGGTTACAATTTAATGGTTTCCAATTCATACAACACATACACATAAGCACTTCAAACTTCCATTTCATGAATATTTCGTCCGCGGGCAGCCGTCAAATGGGACCCATGTAAACGTAGGCTATACAAGCGCTACAATTGCCATTTTACGGATATTTCGTCCGCGGGCTAGGCACCCATGTATAATTTCGGGACTTTCACCCAAGACACTCTGGCCAACTTAATTATAATGGAGTCCATCCCCTTTCTCCTCCCAAACAATCATTCATACATATACAATGTATATAAACACATAATCACATATGGAGTACATTCCATTTCTCCTTCCAAATAATCATACATATACAATGTCTATAAACATAGTCATATTCAATGACAACCAACAAAAGGTTAATTTCAATTCACCTAGTCCAAATGCAATTTCTACAACAATCATAGCTATCCTCCACCGATAGCCCAAACAAATATTTCTAAGCAATTATACAAACTTCAAAATAGATAAACTATCCATGTGTCCATCGATAAGAAACGATAATTTTCCAACTCCACCATTAACATACACATCTAACCAATTTCACCTTAATTGAATCAATTCCATGATTTATACAAAATAACCATTTGAAATATTGTAGAGCAAAACCCCATTTCCTTCCAAATACAACCCATTTGCCAAAATCAACAAGTTTGATGCAACACAACCTCATATCCATACCCATAAACATTTTAACACCTTTACTTTGAAAACCCCTCTTTTGATTTTAAACCAAAACCCTAGGTTTGTCTAAAATCACCCAAATCCTAACCTTTATTTGCAATATCATCAAATACCCAAGTTAAAAATCATACAAGAGTATAGAAAGTCCCTACCTCAAGCTTTGAAGAGGGAGAAGGAAGAAAAGCCCAAAAGTCGCCGGAGGAGAAACGAAGTTTTGCTCCGATCAAAATGAAGCCCTAGACAAGTTCTACAATTAATCTCAAAGGAGCAAGGCGATGAGAGGTCTCCAAGTGAGTAGATCTAAGGATCTTTAAGTGAAAAAGTGCTTTTTGAGAGAAAGAGAGAGTTTCACAGTTTAGAGGGAGAAAGGAGACGAAAAAGTAAAGAAAAGATCAAGTGGTGGACCTATTTATAGTACTAGGTTAAAATAAAAATAAACCCCAAAGTTAACCCAAAAGATCTAGTCAAAAACCCCAAAAAGTAGGGCTCAAATTGACCAAAAAATCTAGAAAAAAGTTTGCAGGCGTCGACACATATAGCAGAGGTGTTGACCCTTACGAAGAAAAGCTGGAACACTTATTTTTGACAGCATGCAAGGTGTCGACCCTTCCCAGACTGGTGTCGACGCCTTCTTTTTGTTATTGGCCTCAAGGGTCAACACCCAGAGGTGTCGACCCTTATGAAGAAAAGCTGGAACACTTATGTTTGACAGCATGCAAGGTGTGAACCCTTCCCAGACTGGTGTTGACCCTTGAGACCAATAACAAAAAGAAGGTGTCGACACCACCAAGACCGGTGTCAACCCCAGAACAAGATTTTTAGTTTCCTAAACAACTTTTCAACGTAAACAAGCATGAACGAGCAATTCCCAACAAGTTTAAATCAATTTATACTCTTTCAAAACCAAGATATAACAACTCAAAGATTCCCAAAATAAAATAGAGGATTCAATTACACTTCCCAAAAGCTTTGAAGGACACAAGTGCTACAATTGTAGCTTGCTCTATGACCCTTTTTGTTTGGACCACCACTGGAGTATCATTTATTCAGCTAGAGGTTTCAGCCGATGCTTTCTTTTTAGCCGCAATCCTCTCGGCATTCCTTTTCTTGGAAAATTTAGGAAGGGAAAAGGATTCACTCGCCATTTTCCTCCAATCTAAACCCACGAAAATCATCCAAGTCAACGAAGATATCTTTCTCAATTTCTATTCGGACAGAGGGAGTCACAAGCTTTAAGCCACTAACCTCATTTACTCTTCCCGTGGAACCAACTTGATCAAAAGCTATATCAAGTCCCGTATTCGATTCTTGCTCTTCGTCCTGATGAACATCTTGTTTAGCGACAAGGTTTTGACCAACTTCTTGATTGGCGTCGTGCTCCACGTGTTGTTCGATATCCTAGCTGCCGTTTTCACCGCTTTGCTCGCTAACTGATGATTTCTCAACCCCAATATCTTTCCAATTGACAAAGCTAGGGAATACAAGAGCTAAGAGTTGTTGTTCACCTCTAGGGATCGGTATGCGGTCTGCTGCAATGAAAGATGAGTAAGAAGGATCATATCTTAGCAGAATATGGGGGGCATTGGCACGTCTCTTTCCTTGGAGATTCGGGCAATCGGCAAAATCAAGAATGGTCTTTACTTGAGAAAGATTGGCTTCATCTGTTAAAGCGAGGGACTTCTTAAGATCGCTGCCTGCAAGAAGAAAAAACATGGTTAGCCTACAAAGCAAGAGCCGATTAATATCTAAACTAACAAAAGAACTACTCAGCCACTTGGTTCACCCTTCTGCCTAGGTACAGGATTCAAGTGATCTTCTCCTTTCCTGAATTCCCAATTGCCCTGAACAACAACCATTACATCATCTACCCTTTTGCTAGAACTGGCAAGCATGGTTGCTAAGTAGTGGTCAGTGTCCTTGGCTCTTAAAAAGAACCTTCCTAGCCGACCAAAGGATTTGGCCATGACGTAGTAATGCCGAATGACAGAAATCCCTAAGTTAAGTCAGAGTCGACGGTTTAATTATATTATGTCCATGATTATTCAGTAGAAATTTACGTTGGGCTGGGAAGGCATCAGTCCCCAAAAAGATGAACAAATCTGAGCATAAGGTAGAAAGGGAAACGAACTCCACCCTCAATAATCGCCAACAGAGGAAAGACGATGGTGTTGACATCAGCCATTTCCATTTTACCTTCTCATCCCTAACAAGAGTCAGTTGAACGTCATCAGGGATTGTGAAGTGACGACAAAAGGCGATGACCTTATCCTTAGAAAGAAGGGCTTTCAGATAATTAGCCATAGAAAGACCAAAACAGAACACGAGGTGGAGAAACAGTAGGAGATGATGGAAATTCTAAAACAAAATGAAATAAGGAGTGAAGCTTAGAGGACTTACATTATGAAATGAAAAGATGCACAAATGGTAGAGAGAGCAGAGCAACCACAGATAAAGTCTTGAAGGTGAAAAGTTGCGAAGATAGAGTCTTCTCGGAAATGAAAGGATGGAGAAGGTTTTCAAATCGCATTAAATGAATGAAGATTTCGAAGACACGGGAAACTTCCCACATTCCACATCATGTCCCATCTAACGTGTCAGAGGTAGAATGGCGTGCCCATTACGTACCCGAATTTCAAGGCACCTCAAGTTTGTCAAAGAAAGCCGACTAAAGAGGCACTTCTGCGGCCAAGCAAATCATCTATTCGGAATTCAAGGATAGTCGGGTGCTCGGGGGGCAATTGTGAGAGCTGAATAAATGCAGTATGGAAAACAGTAAACGGAGCACATTCGAGCCCATCTTGGATGGACCAAAATTCGCTAAGCCCATTGGATGGAACACATCACCGAGTAGGCCAAGATAAACCAAGGGGATTTGCGAAGTAGCAAACCAAGACATGAAGCAAAGCTTGAGGAATAGACGCAAATCGGCATAATGAGTGGGCCCGAGTTGTTCCATTCTCGATATGTAATGGGCTGCGAAAAAACAATGATGAGAGGCTACCATAGAGAAAATATCCAGGAGGATGGCTATAAAAGGATGGAAATGGGAAGAATGAAGGTATAAAATCACACCCACACTTTAATATATAAAAACTTCTTCTCTCCTCCTTTAAGAAACTAATTTGCTCGTCAGAGTGCTAATTCCGACACCACCGACCGAAATGTTTTTTCTATTTCAGTTATCAGAGCGAGGATCTCTGAAGGGCTCGTTTGGAACAAAGGAGTATTGCAAAACCACCTCTCACAATTATTGCTGGATGCTGCTATTGTTGCTTGCTCTACTACTGGTAGCATTGTGCATCTAGAATGACCACTTTCAGATGGGGTTGGTCTTTCTTTGCTGGTTGTTACTAGTATTGCCTCTGGCAATGCTGTTCTATTGTTTCTATTGCTTGTTTTTATTTTTTCTGTTGTTTGTTAGTTTCTCACCAACTTGGTATTGTACTAACAAATTATTGGACTTGCTTTTCGGTATCAATCTATTTGGGATCGTTCAATTTTTCTTTCATACTTTTTGCACACACATTCTTTATTGATATTTGTCATTTGTCATGTACCTAATTTTCATCAATAAAACACTTTTTGTTCATAATTTTTTTTAAAAAAAAGGTTGACATAATCCAAGGTCTTTAAAAGCAAATTAAGGGTGACAAATAACAATCCAATTAGCCCATGATGTCCAAATATATATATATAATATGTTGAGGTGACAAATAACAATCCAAACCGTTCAAAAAAACAAAAAACAAAAAAAAAAATTTGAGTGACAAATGGCGAAACAAAATATGCATTATATGTATAAATTTAAAAAATTCAAGAAGTTAAATGAACGGTCTCAAGATTTGAGCGATGCAATTTCAGAGCATTGACAGAGATTTATGCTGCGTTTGATTTATTAGAATGAAAGTGGAATGAAATAGAATAATCATTTTTTAACTTCCATATGAAATGACTATTCATTTTATTGGTGATAATTTCTTTTATAATATATTTTTATATTATTTTTTTAGTAAAACTGTGAAAATGATGAAAAATCATATATTTCACCTTTATTCTGACGAACAAAACACTATCTTAATAGGGTAAAAAATGACAGAAACTGAAATTTTGAAGCAGTGAAAGGAATTCTGAATTCACAGCACCATCCCAAGGTAAAGAAAGAAGTTGCAGTCATTGGTCATCGTTTGGTGTTTGGTGACAGAGAAAAGGAGAAGAAAGAAGAAGAGAGAATTGATAATTCAAGAAAAAGTCACTTTTAATAGATCTACTTTAACAGATAAACAGTGCAACCATATGCAGAGAGACAAGTCTTTTGCTTCACTTTACAAGCTACAAAGCTACACAAGCCCCATTGCTTTTGCTTATTAATACTCTCTTCAAGGTAAATAAAAACGAGAGATGAAACTTTAATGGCTATGCATTCAAGCATGAATGTAGACATGTTCATTTGAATCAAAAAAAGGATATAGACATGTTCATAGATTTGTAATTTGGTTACTTGGTACTATATAATTTTCAAATATGTGCTTTATATTATTTTAATGTCACCCATGGCCTTGAGGTGATTAGATCGTTATTTTTCTTTCCTTTAGAAACTCTATTTGTTTTTAGAGATGTAGGGTGAAATTGGATGAGTAGTGAGGTGAGATTCACAAAAATTACGTTTGTTTTGAAAAATTATCATGGATTTTGAAGCCTTACCAAGGAAGGGACTAGCAATCCTATGGAGAGGTGATACTGAAATCTAATCTCATGGGATTAGAAGTAAAAAGACTATTTTATCCATCATTTTGCAGAAATAACAAAGGCATTATATAACAAAGGATTTTATGTAATTTCATAGATGTAATGTTAACTATCACTATAGTAGTGGACAAGCAAACACAATTTATTTTACATCTCCAACATAATACTACCATTCTAATAATTCACTCACTCAATCTCACCGTACTAATAATCTTATCCAACATTTTAATTAAGTCAATTTAAAAATGTTATTTTTTTTATTGATGTGTAATATTTTGTTTCAAAAATCCCTCTCATTCGAATGATAAATAATGACAGCTACGGTTATCGTTTGGCCAAAAGGCCCGGCCCAACATATTTCTATCTTACTCAAGCCCATACCTCGAGGCGGCTTGGGCTTGAGCCCAACTAGGCCTATTGGTCCGCATGAGGCACCTTGGCACAAGTGCCTAGCAAAAATTAAAAAATAGGAAAAATTTATTTTTAAAAAGCCTAAAACTAGGCCCGAATCTTAATCCGTAGGGCTAACTTAGGGCTTAACCCAACCCATCCTGCTAAATTGTCTAGCCAAGCCCGCTGGACAAGACTTAGGCCTAAGATTTTTGGCCTTGACTTAGCCTAGTCTTAGTTCACATGAGGGTTTGGGCACCAATTTCATGAACTAGATTGGACTGGACCGGTTGGACTTGATGCCAACCTCGACTATAAGAACTAATTTGACAAACATTTAATCCTTTATATATATAAATAAATAAATAAAAAATTAACACAAGTCAAATGTTTAGAATGAAAATAACACAAAACACTAGATCAAAAGTGTAATTAGCCTATATAATTATTTTCTTTTCTTTTCTTTTCTTTTCTTTTTTAGATTAAAAATTCTTTTCTTTATGAGCAACTGACCAAGACGACCTTCTGACTTTATTAATGTACTAGCTGAATGAAGTATGTGAGAATGAAATAGTAGAGTTTCACTATTTTGGTAGGGTTAAAGAAGAAAATGAGGAGAGAGAAAATTACATGTTGTTTGGAATGATTTAAATAAGTGTATTTTTTACTTTTTATAAAAAAAAAATATGCAAAAAAATAGAGAAGTGATGTGACTTAAAAAAAATATATAGCACACCCCAAACAAGTTAAATAAATGCCTGTGGATATGTATATGTATGGTTGTGTATGTATATGCTATATATTTATGTATAAAATGTTTCAAATATATGTACCCTTTAATTCAGTTTTATAAAATGGAATGTGATTTGTAAATTTTAAAGTGATACAAAAAATACGTTTATAATGATATATTAATGGCATTTGTGAAATGATAAAAATAATAGTGGGCATTTTGATCGAAAATAAAAAATTACAAGACGTGAATTTATTCTGTATAAAAATTATGTTTGTATATCATCACTTTTACAAAAGTGCTAAGAATTGTGAAGATTTACTCTAAAAATAATTGTGTGCTGTGAATTTAAAATTAATAAGAGAGGAGTCACACGCATCATAAATATAGTACAATGATTCATTTTTTTCAGTAATTTTTTTTTTTTTTGGGATATGTAGTGCTATTGTTTAGTTTTGAGGGTAAATTACAATTTATCTTTTTATATTTGATCACTTTTTCACTTTGGTGGATAGTTCTAAGTGCATTTCCAAAATTAAATTGGGCACCGCATTACTTGAAACACCTCAATTGAAAATTTAAATATTTATTTATTTGCTGGACACCCCAAAAAATACCTATTATAATCTTTAAAATCAAAAAAATTCTAGAAATTCTACTTTCTACGCCCCAAGTCTAATAGCTTTTTTAACTGAACACTCTGTGTCAACCAAATTATATACGTCCGAAAACTTAATTTCAAACCAATGAAGTTTCTTCGGATACTCAGTTCCGAACAACAGAAAAACAGAAAATTGGTTGCATTATTTTCATTTGAATACTTAGTGCGGAACAAATTATAGCATTTTCATCTAAATGCCTAGTGCCTAACAAATTATATATGTTTAGATACTTAATTCCGAAACTATGAAGTTTCTTAGGATACTCAATTCTCAAATAATAGAAATTGGCTGCAGCATAGAGAATTTGCTAGAAGTTAGAAAATTAAATTTTAAAAAAAAATAGTCGAACATAGACAATTTGTTCAGATATTAAATACTGAACAATGACTATTATTTCATAAACACACTGCCAAATATATGAATTTTATTGGAAACAAGCTTCCGAATAAACATAATTTGTTCAGTACTGCATTTTTGAATCAGTTCTGTAAACTAAACAACAAAAAACAATAAACCTCAAATGAAAATTTACTCTATCTATAGAAAACTGGTTAGAAACATTTTCTTTATTATCCATTAATTTCAATATGAAATAGAAAGCAAGAATGATGGATTCAAATAAATAGGGTTAGGTATGAAGATGCAAAGTGAAGACAGTAAGAAAAGAAGAGAGAGAAAATAAATATTTGGGTTGATGATAAATGGAATGTTCAAAACACTTTGATTAACATTTTTTTCAATGTTAAGTACTTTTTGGTCATTTTAAATAGGGAGAACTACATGCAAGTGGAAGAATGGGAAAAAAATTACCAACACATAGAGAGATGCAAGTGATACATGCACCCCCACAGCCATCATTTGCACCTCACCATAAACACACTTACACCTCCCATGCCTTGCAAAATTTTTTTCTCCTTTTCCCACTTGCATGTAATTCCCATTTTAAATAGGGATTTAATGGTAATAAAAAAAATTTCTTAAATCGAGATGTCCAACCTAATTTTTGGGTGCAAATAGAGGGACCCCACTTTTAAAGGTTTTTTTTTTTCTCACTTTGGCCATTCATGTTTCAATTTTTTTCTCACTTTACTCCTAAAGTTAATTTTTATTAAAAATTAGACATAAAATAACATATTAACAATCACATAGCATAAAAATATTTTATTATATATAATTTACACTCTGACATAAATTTAAACTCCTATATAATAATATATTTTTATGTTTTATGAGTTATTGTGATATTCTCTGTCTAATTTTTGATAGAAATTAATTCTAAAAATAAAGTGAAAAAAAACTTAAAACATAAATGGCTAAAAAAAAAAACACAAACACAAACAAACAAACAACTTCTATAAAAGAGAGCTTTTCTAGTAAATCCTATTCTTATGATTTATATTCCATCTAATCCATATTCTTTTTTAGTAATCCATTAGGTCAAGCTTAGAGTAATAAGACCAAATAACCTTCAAACCTGTGTTTTTAGTTTTGAAATCCACGATCAAAATACTTAAACCATCCCTCATTCAACGGATTTCACAGAGAAGATCTCTCTCCTTTCCAAAATCCTAAACCCTAGGTCGTCAATCCCATATATTCAAATACCAATGTCTCATGGTCTCATACTATGAACTCCTCATCATGATTCTCATTGTCTCACCGTCTCTACGTCGTCTATCGCTAGAATCACCATTGTCGATTATCTGTGACAACCCAACCGTCAAATGGGTACCAAATGTAAGTGATTTCATCCATTTTCTATATAAACCCTAAATTCTGCCTATTTTTTGCCCAATACGAACTTCCACACATATCTCTTGATTATATTGATATATAATTTTGATCCTTATTGTTCATATTATTGTTGTTATTCCCTATTCCTGCATTTGTTGTTGTTGTTGGTATTGATGATATTCTTGAATGGATGTGAACCCCCCTCCCCAATTTTTTTGACTTTGTTTAGAAAAAAATTGTTGTTGTTTCAATTGTTATTGTTGTTGTTGTTCCCATCATGTGAACATTAACATTGAAAACATAGTGTGGACAAACTCGTATGTATGTTACATTGTGAATATTCACATGAGGCTAATCCCCAAAATAGAAAATGTGTTCTAGCTGTAATTCAATTTTGATGTGAACCTTAACCACTAGCTTAAGTTTGATTGTTGTGTGATGTTAACATTCATACCATTTATACCAATGTTGACCACCCCCAAACCAGTGATATAGACATTCAAATATTTAATGTGAATCGTCACATTACTGTTTTTGTCACCAAGATAGCACTTTGTTTCTTTTGTTTGCATGAATACCATATTGACTAATAATGTGTTGATGTCAATGTGCATGAATACTCTGCCAATTCCATTGAAACCAAATTTTATGCCCATATAAATACTCATTGTTGTTTATGACATTCACATCTCTAATGTTGATGTAAACTTTTAACATTTTACGGTGTAGTTCAATATTGATGTAAACTTTAACATTGGTATTGCATGATTGTAATGAGCATGTGCATGACATTCACATCAGTGGTATGAATGTTCACATCACATGTGTTGTCACCAAAAATAGCACTCTGTTATGTTTTGATTACATGAATATTGTTTGAATTGTGAGCATCCACACTTACTAATGGTGTACTGATGTCAATGTACATGCATACTCCACCAATTCTATTAAAACCAAAATCAATGCTCATATAAATACTCACTATTGTGCATGACATTTACATTAGTGGTGTGAATGTTCACATCACTATGTTCATCACCAAAAATAGTATTGTGTAGCTTATTTGATTTCATGAATATTGTTTAAATGTGAATATTCACACTCATTAATGATGTGCTCATGTAACAAATGTTGCACCTTAATTCCACACAAAGAGGAGAGGGAAAAATATCATGTCAAGGAGGAGAGCATGCATACAGAAAGCAGCACCCATGTTGGCATACGACATGTCAACTATAGATCAAACCTAACCGGCTTAGTGAAAATGATGACGAGCACCAAGTTCTCGGATTTTCAGCTGAATTGTTTAAAGGAAACACAATTTTGACTGTTGTTGGATGGGTTGAGAATCGGTAAAGTTGAGTTCGACAAATGCATGAAGTTCAATGATGTCGTCATAAGCGTGCTAGAGACGTATAAGGCATCCACGACACATTTTACATCGACAAGAAAAATATGAATATGAACTTCACATCTTTTATGATTTTGTAAATAGGAATACATTGGACAAAAGAACCATAATTAGTTATTTTGATTATGCTTAATAAGATACAATAGTATATTGTCATAATATTTGCTACTACAAAGTCAATATTAATATTCACATTGATATATATTGTTTTTATAATTGTGTACACATAACCATTGGCTTAATGTGACTAAACTAATTCATTTGATATTTTATTCGTGATGTTAACATTCACATCAATAATCTGATTGTATACTTCATGTTTGTGTATACACAGAAATGATGGTTTGTAGTTAATGCAATGTTGATATTGTCATATTTTTTGAGATTATAAAATCAATGTGAACCTTCACATTATTTCCAGTTGTTTTATAATTGTGTACACATAATCATTGGCTTAATGTGATTTGTAGACAATGCAATTTTTGATGATGAGAACTTTAATATCACCATTCCATATTTGTAATTAACACTTTGAAACCATAGTGTCTTTATTTATATTTCAGAATTCATGTGAGACTTCACATTCGTATCTTTTAATATGAACATTCACATCATGTTTGTATTCAACATAAAAGTTGAGGCTTGTACTTGTGTAATTTGATGCAATGCTGATGTGAATCTTAATATCACCTTGTCACAATGGTAATGAACACAGTTAAAGCATATTCACTATTCAATATTATATGGGTGTGTAAATAATATTAACACTGATTGACAACATAATGACAATTTTTCATTTCAAAATTAATATGAATCTTAACACTGATTAATGACATGAACATTTACATTATTTGTATATCAGATACATTTCCAATCTCAAAAACTCATTGCTAAATTGAAATTCAATAACAAAAAATCAAAATCAATGGCAACAACATAATCAAAAATTCAAAATCTCAATATCTCAATATCTCAAAAAAAATAAAAAAAACCATCTTCATAATCTTCATCTTCATCGTTATCACTATTATCAACACCTCCTGCAATTCCACCATTATACCAATCTAAAATCAAACCCACCTCATCTCTTTACAAAGAAAGCCTCAATACTATAACAGAGACCTCGCTCCTTATAATCTCAACACTCATTTCTCAGACTTCCAAACAATATGAAGTGTGAACATTCGCACTGATTAACAACACAAATGATAAATCTTCATTACAAATTAATGTGAATATTGATATTGATTAATGATGTAATGTTGTTTACAAAAAAACTAGAAATAATGCCAGCTATAGAATTAGAAATCTAAAAAATCTCAATCTCTGTAAAAATAAAAAAATCATCACCCACATCCTCATCTTCATCATCTTTATCATTATCACTATCATTAACAACCTATGCAATTCCACTATTTCACCAATCCAAATCAAACCAAATCCACCCTCGAAGAACAAGTTTGTAACAAAATCGACTAAATACAAATAAAGCTTTAACTTGCAACAATTGAGAAATATAAAGTTTCAAACACAGAGCAATAATGGACGAACATCGAGCTTCAAACACAAAGCGGCAATAAAAAAACACAAAGCTTCATCGCAATAATAGAAGAACACAATATTCTCTTGTCAACACGTATAAATCAGAGTTTCAAAACCCTACCAAATAGAGAAACGAAACATATTAATCCAATCCCTACAATCACCACAAACGAAACCCTACCAAAACATAATAAACAATAAAATGAAATGTATATATCCATGTTTTCTGTAAAATAGGTAACAATAAAGAAATAAAGGAATAATAGTCTACAAAAAAGACAAATAAACAAAAGATCACATAAAATAAAAATCTGAATAAATAAGATTAATTAAATTAAAAGAATATTTTATGAATTTATTGAGTTAAAACTCCTTTAAAAGAAATTTATAAATAAATTTTTGTTATAAAATAATTAAAAATAATAAATATATTCACGAGAGTGTCAAAGAGAGTAAGGACACAAACTAGGTAGGTAGACTGGGATTTGTGTTATCTGACGTGCCTTGGCACAACAGGCATGGTTATACTGTCTTATGGATTTATTTTGATATTCGTTTTAATAATTTAAATTATTTATATTTTAAAATATGTCGAGTAGAATATATTTATAAAAAATTAAATTAATCAGATATTATTAATCATTTTATCCAATCATATTTATATTTATTTTAATATTTTAAATCACAATATCATTTATTATTATAAATGTAAATGTGAGTCGATGAAAAAAATTAATAATATCTGATTAATTTAATTTTTTACAAATATATTTCAACCAATATATTCTAAAATATGAACAATTTAAATTATTAAAAACAGACTCTATGAAAAAGAAAAAAAAAACTCATAAGACAGGCAGACCAAATCCGGTAGGCAGTATCTTTTATTTTTTTATGACACATCGCTCCAAAAAAGTTGCATTTTAGCTTTCAATAAAGATTTCTTTTCTTTTCTTTTCTTTTCCTTTCTTTTCTTACTTTTTTCTGAGTTGCTGATTTGAGCATTTCAAAGTTCAGAGCTTTTCACTTTCTGTCTTTTACCCTTTTTTAGAATCTGATTCTATGATTTTTTTCTTTTTAATTTTTTTTTGGGATCAGAATCTGATTCTATGATCAGGTTGGTAACTAGGGAATGCGAATTGTTGTATATTTTTTTTTAAAAAAAAATGGTAAAAAATAAAATACCAACTTTATGGGTATGGTTTAATATTGACATTTGCTTAAAAAAATATTTTAAAAATAGTAAAAAAATGTTAAAAATGAGTGAAAAAGCTCTTAAGTTCTACACTTTTTTTATGGTAATTTTTTTTTTTTTTTGGGCTAACCTCTGTTTAAAGAATTTTAAATAAATTTATTTTTTAGGATAAACTCCCCTTAATACCTCATCTCTCCATATCTTTCTTGTGGATCTTAATCTGTGCCCACAGATTATATGAATCGTTTATTTCATAGATTTCATAATAAATTTATTCACATAAAAAAAATTAGCTTTATCGAACAAGTATAAACACATAAACAAATTGAATTTTGTTTATAAAATGAACTATCTATGGATTGTAAATTTGAACCATCCACTTTATGGGTATGATTCATATCAGTTGTGTGTGAAGGAATTGAGATCCACAAAAAAAAGTGGAGGGACATAGAGATATGAAATATGGAGGGGAGCCACTCCTATACTTTTTACATTAGGCCTCGTTTGGCATGTTACAATTTTAATCTAAAAGTCAAAAAATTATAAAAAAAAATCAAAAAGTCTATAATCTATACCAAAAAGTCAAAATTTTCATTTTCTCTCTACTTTTTGCATATCTTTTTGTAAAAAATCAAAAAATCATTCCAAACATACTATTTTTTTTTACCTTATATTTTAGCTGAAAAACCAAAAAATTATTAAAATACTCTATTTCCAAACGAGACATAAATCACTAGTACAAAAGTGTACAACCTTTTAAGACCATCTCCAACAGTTCATCAAACCCAACATCAAATTTGAAATTTGGTGAAAAAGCTACTGTTTGGTGCTCCAATGGTTGCACCAAATCCATATCAAAATGAGATTTCAGCAAAAGTTTCACCAAACTGATGACAGACTCCGCATTTCACCAAAACACTGTACATGACCGTTGCCAGGAGACGAACCGGTCGACCGGCCGGTTGACCAACCGGTCGCCCCACCAAAAGTTCAAACAGTTCCAAAAAAGGTTCAAACAGGTAAAAAAAAAAAAAAAAAAAAAAATTTTTGCCTAACCAGTCGACCACCAAAAAGGTTCAAAAAGTTCAAAAAAAAAAAAAAAAAAATTTGCCTTGACCGGTGGACCGGCCGGTCAACCAACCGGTTGTCCCGACGCAAATTTGATGAAAAGGATTTGATACTGAACCGTTGGAGCGCGAAGTATCAAATTAAAGAAATTGCTACTTTTTGACTCAGATTTGGTGAAACATCAGGTGAACCGTTGGAGATGCTCTAAGTCATCATAACAAATGTTTTAAAAGCACACATTAATTTATTATCTTTTGTTTTATTTTGGGCTGTGATCCAAATAAATTTTAGTTATGAGATTTTGTCGTGCCAAGTTATTAAGTTTTGGTTACCATGATTTGTAGTGTTTTTCATGATCAAATTTGATTTTGATTTTTATTTTGATTATGATCCAAATCCAAATTAATTTAGTTATGAGACGACGTTGTGATTTGTTATGAGATTTTGTAGTATTTTGTTATGAGTTTTTTTGTAGCGTTTTATGAATAAATTTGATTTGGTTATGACCAAATTTATTGAAATTTATGAATTATGTTGACTAAAATTAGGGGTCCATACCCAAAAAATAATAATAATAATAACTGAAATAACCCAAAATAGCTACTTCAACCAAACACCAAATAGGATTGAATGAATCCGCTCTCAAAAAATTTAAATTCTAACTTTTTTTGTGCAATATTTTTAAGAGTCACTACAACAAAAATAGTCTTTAGAGACGAAAACTAATGACGAAATTTTTTTTTGTCACGAAATATGTATCTTTTAATGACGAAAATCTTATTTCGTCTCCAAATGTATTATTTTTAGAGACAAAAATAAAATTTCGTCACCAATCTAAATCATAATAAAAAAAATAGGTGACGAAATTATATTTCGTCATTATTTATATTTTTTTTGTCACCAAATATTTTCCCGCTAATATTTTCGGAGGGCACCAAAATTAATAGACTTTTGGTGACGAAAAAATTTGTCATCAATTATAAAATTATTAATGACAAATATATTTTTGTCACCAACAATTTGGTGATATTTTAATATCATTTAGTGACAAAACTATTTTTGTGGCCAATATTTTTATCTTTGGTGAAGAAATAATTTTGTCACCAAAATATAATTTAGTCACTAAATATTTTAGGGTGAAATAAAAATGTTTTGTTACAATCGGTTCCTCTTCTCAATCACACACAATCATTTCTCGGTTCAAACCTATTTCACACACACACAGACACACTACTACAAAAATAGTTAAAGATCACACTTTAACAAAAAAAAAATCTCACTTTTATTGGAAGTGTGATAAAAAAAAAATTAGATTAATATTTTAATCACATTTAATTTGATTGAGTGTGATAATATTTATTTTTTATGTCATATTTCAATTAAGTGTGATTATATATATATATTTTAATTACACATTCTAATTAAAGTGTGATTATATATATACTACTACTTTTTATCACACTCTTTAAATAAGTGTGATTATATATATATATATTTTTTAATCACACATTCTAATTAAAGTATGATTATTTATATATTTTTTAATCACACCTTCTAATTAAAGTATGATTATATATACACTACTACTTTTTAATCACACTTTTTAAATAAGTGTGATTATATATATTTTTTAATCACACATTATAATTAAAGTGTAATTATTTATATATTTTTTAATCACACATTTTAATTAAAGTGTGATTATATATACATTACTACTTTTTAATCACACTTTTTAAATAAGTGTAATTATATATATATATATTTTAATCACACATTCTAATTAAAGTGTGATTATATATACATAACTACTTTTTAATCACACTTTTTAAATAAATGTGATATCATATATATATATATATAATTATACTCCCTAAATAAATGTAATTGTATAAAATATTCTAAATTAATTTTTATATAAAATATACAATTTCCAATTTTTTTTAAAAAAAAGAGAAGCCCCAACACCAAAACATAAATTAAAAAAAAAAAATTCAAAATATCTTTAGCTCTTTGGCTACTTTGAATCAAAAGGAAAGTGGAAGACTAGGGTTCATCAGCAGGCGAGAGATCTCTCTCTCTCGCGCTATGGCGACAACATCAGCGTGTCTAGGTAACCCTCCTCCTCTCAATTCTCTTCTCTCGCAAACCAAAAAAGAGGCCAAAAAAGCAAACCAAACCCATTCAATTTCAATTCCAATCCCATTAAAGAAAAAGAAAAAATCGGAACTTTCTCATCACTTTCTCTCTACCCATTCACGCCCGCACAATATAATAATCCAGATATATACATATATTTCTTTGTTTGTTTTATGGGAAAATCACTCCCATCTACGGCCAGGCTCCAAGACTTCGCTAGATTCATCGCCTCAGACAAGCTCCAGCAGCGTCCCAAACGCATTAAGCCCGTTCCCAAAACCTGGGTTGATCTGAGGGGGGTCCGAGTTGAATCGGAACGCTTGAGGGTGAAGAAGATGGAGGAGAGCTCGACTCGAGAGAGGCGGCGAGGCGGCGAGGCGGCTAGAGCAGCCGAGCCAAGTGCCTCTGGCTGAGGTGGTTACCGACTGCGTGAAGCGGTGGTTTCAGGACACCCTCAAGGAGGCCAAAGCCGGTGACAGCGCCATGCAAGTCTTGTTGGGTCAGATGTATTTCAGTGGCTATGGTGTCCCTAGAGATGAACAGAAGGTACCCTATACTTTTTTGTTTTTTGGGTTTTTTTTTTTTTGAAAGGGTTTAATTGTGAATTGATTGGCATTAGCATTGTTTTTTTTAAATTTGTAGAATGTATTATTTCTATTTGGTTGCTGAGAAAGTGTAGGGAAAGGAACGAAATTGAACTTTGAATCAAAGAGTTTTGATATTTAGGGAATGAATACAAGAAATTGGATTCAGACTGTGTTACTAAATGGTTTAATTGAGTTGGGTTTTTCATTATTTGGAACAAACTCCAGAGAGGTGAACATATAAAACTCAGATTTTGTTCCTACATTTCTTCTGTTTTCTAGGCAATCGACCTGTGTTTGTTTTCTAGGATTTTGGTGTATTCTAGATTTTATGCTATTTTTCGTTCCAAACTCAAATTTGCTATTAGACATTTCTATGCTTTGGCTGTGAACGCTTTGGGAAATTTTATTCTGCTGAAAATTTAGGGACGTGCTTGGATGAGTAGAGCTTCGAGGAGTCAATCCTCGGTATGGAAAGTCAGTGACAAACATCCAGGTACTCTCTCTCTCTCTCTGAGCTAGAGTGTTAGTGGTTCTATTTGTTGTTCTTAATCTTTATTTGATCTGCTTTAGGTTACAATGCAAGTGACTCGGATTCAGATGAAATGAAGGGTGATGCCAAATAAGTATATTTGATCTTTCTTAATGTTGACAACGGCAAAGTGAGTTTTATCATTTTCTTGGAGTTTCTTGTTTTGCATACTTAAGTTGTTATGATTGTGTTTTACTTGACATGGCATTACATGAACTCTTGGGAATGAGTAGACATGGAATGGTGTTGCCCTTTTTACTATTACACAGTGTAACAATATGAATTTTATGTTGGATGCACTCTTTAACTCCATAAATCTATACTTTGTAGAGGGTTACGGCTTTCTACCTTTTCATTGTGTATGTAACCAGAATTTAATCATTTAAACAACTATTCTTTTGGTTATGATCTCCTTCAACTTCAAAACGTCTTCTAATATGTGACTGCTTCAAAGATGCTTCAAAGATGAGCCCAAAACGCCTTAAGCTTAACCGAAAAATTGGCATTAAAAGGTGAAAATGAAAAATAGCCCCCGAACCACCATACGGATGTCACTGCCAGCTTCTCCATGACAAACACGACCTGTGACAATAGACGAAATGTAATTAGCACATAGAGCCGAAAAGGTCTTAAACTTAACTGAAAAAATGCGTTAAGGGGGCGAAAATGCGAATCGGCCCCCGAATCACCGTACGAATGTCACAACCAGCTTCCTCACGACAAGTAGGACCTATGACAATAGACGGAATGTAATTAGCACGTGTAGGTTGGGAGTTAGAGCCGAAAACGTTTTAAACTTAACCAAAAAAGGGTATTTTGTCCTTTGTTGTACTGAGATACATGGTATTTTGGCAGGAAAAAAAAGAAGAAAAAATGTGTTGTTTCATTGTCATTAACTCTTTGGAAAAATACTAATTCTTATGGGTAGGCACACCTCTTGTTTACTACCCATATTGTTTGTTTTGCGTCTCTGTGGCCCCTGCTCTTTCTCCATCATCAGTTTTGCTCTTGTCCCTGCCTTCGCTTCAACTGTCCACCTTCACTCATTTGCACTATCATTGCTGCTGCTACATTGCAATGACAAATTATGTGGTTCACTCACCTTAGGACCATCTTGTCTGCTACTACTGCCAGTGCTGTATCTTTCACATCAGTTAGTATAGTAAGATTTATAGAGTACATAAATAATGATGTTTGCATGAAGTTCTTAACTCAAAGGGAATATGAATTATGTATAATGCCAAAGTATGAAGTGATGATATATATATATTGATTATCTTCTACACATTGATATATATATATACACACATGTACACAATCACACGCGTGGACGAGGTTAAGGGTGAGCCTACTGAAAACCCATAATGGTCTTAAGAGGTTGAGAGTGAACCTATTGAAAACCTGGATATGTTATATTTGTTGTACGGGTTGTTGGTAGATGTTGCAGGTGAACCTACTGAAAAGCCATGTATATTATTTTATTTATTGTAGCATTATTGAAAACCCATATATGTTCAATGGAAATGCAACATCAAGAAAAAAGAAAAAGAAACATAACCAATTAAATATCTAATACATCTTCATAACATAATAATATATGCATGGATATAGGACGGGACTCCCGGTTTGAAAACAATGTAAAAAAAAAAATAAACTTTTTCAAACCAAGTCCAAAAATGCATTTTTCTAATACTTAGGCTTGAAAATAGGCCATCAGGGGCTAAAATTGTGAAAAAGTCATGAAAAGGTCTGGGAACACCCTTAACACCTCAGGAGGGACAATGTAAGTTGTGGAAATGTACGGAACTAGTATGGAACTCCCGGTTTGAAAACTAAGTCCAAAAATGCACTTTTTTACACTTAAGCTTGAAAATAGGTCTTCGGGGGCCAAAATCGTGCAACAACCACGAGACGGCCCAGGAAACACCTCAAACACCTCGGGACGGACCAATGTGAGTTGTAGAAACTTACGGAACTAGCACGGGATTCCCGGTTTGAAAACTAAGTCCAAAAATGCATTTTTCCACACTTAAGCTTGGAAATAGACTTTCGGGGGCCAAAATCGTGCAACAGCCACGAGACGGCCCGGGGAACACCTCAAACACCTCGAGAGGGACCAATGTGAGTTGTGGAAACTAATGGAACTTGCACGGGACTCCCGGTTTGAAAACCAAGTCTAAAAATGCACTTTTCCACACTTGAGCTTGAAAATAGGCCTTCGGGGGCCTAGACGGCCCGGGAAACACCTCAAACACCTCGGGACGGACCAGTGTGAGTTGTGGAAACTTACGGAACTAGCACAGGACTCCCGGTTTGAAAACTAAGTCAAAAAATGCACTTTTCCACACTTAAGTTTGAAAATAGGCCTTCGGGGACCAAAATCCTGTAATAGCCACGAGACGGCCCGAGGAACACCTCAAACACCTTGGGAGGAACCAATGTGAGTTGTGGAAACTAACGGAACTAGTATGAGATTCCCGGTTTAAAAAGTAAGTCAAAAAATGCACTTTTTTAACACTTAGGCTTGAAAATAGGCCATCGGGGGATTAAAATCATGTAACAGCCACGAGAAGGCTCGGGGAACACCTCAAACACCTTGGGAGAGACCAATGTGAGTTGTGAAAACTTACAGAACTAGCATGGAACTCTCGGTTTGAAAACTAAGTCCAAAAATGCACTTTTTCACACTTAAACTTGAAAATAGGCCTTCGAGGGCCAAAATCGTGCAACAGCCACGAGACGGCCTGGGAAACACCTCAAACACCTCAGGACAGACTAATGTGAGTTGTGGAAACTTACGGAACTAGCACGGGACTCCCGGTTTGAAAACTATGTCCAAAAATGCACTTTTCCACACTTAAGCTTGAAAATAGGCCTTCGGGGGCCAAAATCGTGCAACAGCCACGAGACGGCCCGGGAAACACCTCAAACACCTCGGGACGGACCAATGTGAGTTGTGGAAACTTACGGAACTAGCACGGGACTCCCTGTTTGAAAACTAAGTCCAAAAATGTGCTTTTCCACACTTAAGCTTGAAAATAGGCATTCAGGTGCCAAAATCGTGCAACAGCCACGAGACGGCCCGGGGAACGCCTCAAACACCTCAGGAGGGACCAATGTGAGTTGTGGAAACTAACGGAACTAGTACGGGACTCCCGGTTTGAAAACTAAGTCTAAAAATGTACTTTTTTACATTTGAGCTTGAAAATAGGCCTTCAAGGGCCAAAATCGTGCAACAGCCACGAGACGCCCCGGGAAACACCTCAAACATCTCGGGATGGACCAATGTGAGTTGTGGAAACTTACGGAACTAGCACGGGACTCCCGGTTTGAAAACTAAGTCAAAAAATGCACTTTTTTACACTTAAGCTTGAAAATAGGCCTTCGGGGGCCAAAATCGTGTAACAGCCACGAGACGGCCCGGGAAACACATCAAACACCTCGGGATGGACCAATGTGAGTTGTGGAAACTTACGGAACTAGCACGGGACTCCCAGTTTGAAAACTAAGTCAAAAAATGCATGTTAAATTGTATATGTTATGGATAAGATAATAATTGTCTAACTGACAATTTTTTTTTGGTGTTTCATTTTTTTGCAGATTCGAGATTTGATATGGACGTGTTTGATAATTTGGAGGGCCGATAGTAGAATATGGACGTGTTTAATCCGCCCTTGATATTTTATTTTTGTTAATATTAGTAGACATGTTTTTTGTTGGATATTAGGAGATGTGTTTGGTAATCTGCATACGGTTGATATTATATTTTTGTGGATATTAGGAGACATGTTTATAATCCGCATGCACTTCATATTATATTTTTGTAGATAATGCTAAAATTCGATTGTGATGTTTATGAAAATGAACAGATTTTTGTATTGATTTGTAATAGATATTTTATTGAACATGTTATTGAAATGCACAGGGAATTGTTATTGAAAAGAAAAAATTTCGGAAGAAAATAGTACCTTCATTTTCAAATTTTTTAATTTTTATTAGTGACGAAATAAAAAATGTCGCTATTAGTTTTCAAAAAACACGACGAATAATTTCGTCACATTTGCTAAATATTTCGTCGCTAAATTGAAATATTTGGTGACAAAATGTTTTTTGTCATTGAATAATTTTCTTTTTTGCTCATTTTAGTGACGAATTTTTTTGTCACCTTAATCCATATCATTGGTGAGGAAAACTTTCGTCACTAAAATATATTTGGTGACGAAATATTTCGTCGCAAAAAATAATTAAAATAAAATATTATTTAGTTTTGGTGACGAAATTGGTGTTTTAGAGGACGAAAAATTCAACATTTGGAGACGAAACATTTCGTCGCCAAAAATGAATAATAGGTGACGAAACTGTTTTTCGTCACCAGGTACTTTCTGTGACGACCTATAGGCCACGAATGTGGTGACAAATTTTTTTCGTCACAAATCACTTTAGTGACGAAATTTTGATGTTTGGAGACAAAATCAGTCTGTCACCAAAGGCCTTTTTTGTTGTAGTGAGTTGTGATATACAATCTAAAGAATTATAAAAAATAAAAAATAAAAGTAAAATAACTATAGAAAATGATAGCATGTTTTGTATTCATTCATTTCACAAAAAAAATAAATAAATAAATAAATAAATAAAATAAAGAAGAAGAGAGAGACTCATCAAAGTGACATAATATTTAAAAAAAACTACTCCATTATTCTGGTAAAATTTATTATAATTGCAATGCTGCATACCTAGAAGTTTATTCATTAAAAACAAGAGTTTAATTTAAATCACAAACATTTTTTTTTTTATCTCGTTAGAAGATTAATTACAAATGTGAGAAAAATTATCAATCTGAATAATTATAGTCCAACAACCCAATAACCATTACAATAATTTTCCTTCAAAATGGGGGGAACTCAAGCTGAATAATTACCACAACAAATAGCCATAATGAGCATATAAATAAAGGGAAAGGAAAAGTCTGACAAGAAATGTCCTAAATTTTTATCATGAAAAATAAATTAATGGTGTGTATTTAAAATTTTTATTGTTGTACCAAACCTTAAGTGAAACCTGGACATTGATTTCAATTTCTGAGTGTTTTTGTGGTTTTTTCTTCTTAGTTCCTAGTATGACCAAAAGCGAAAAGTCTGGAACCAAAAAATTTAACCATGAAAGTGTATGGATCTACACGGATTGTGTAGATGCAAACTTATGTTGTGGGTCCAATCTCTGATAAATCTAGTTCAAACATGTTGGGTCTGTTTGGTAACGTTTACGTTTTCATTTTATATTTACAAAAATTTTATAAACTGATTTTTGTTTATTTTTTGTTTATTTTTAGAAAAATATAAACTACAAATGCGTTTGGTAATTGACAAAATGTTTTAAAAAATTTAAAAATATAAAAAAAAGTGAGAAATGGCAAGTGATAGCAAGTGGCAACGGAAGACGGTGGTGGAAAGTGGTGACGATGGGCGGTGGGTAGCGGGTGGTGGTGGGTGGTAGCGGGTAGGTGGTGGTGGTGGGTGACGGTAGCAGGTGGTAGCGAGTGGGTGGTGGTGGTGGTGGTGGTGGTGGTGGTGGTGGTGGCGGGTGGTGGGTGGTGGTGGCAGGTGGGTGGCGGATGGCGAGTGGTGGTGGGTGGTGGCGGGTGGCGCTGGTGGATGGGTAGGTGACGGTGGCGAGTGGTGGATGGTAGCGAGTGGGTGGTGGTGGTGGTGGTCGCGGGTGGTGGTGGGTGACGGCGGCGGGTGGTGGATGGTAGCGAGTGGGTGGTGGTGGTGGTGGTGGGTTGTGGTGGCAGGTGAGTGGTGGGTGGTGGTGGTGGCGAGTGGGTGGCAGGTGGCAGGTGGCTGGTGGTGGTGGGTGGCTGGTGGTGGCGGATGGCTGGTGAGTAGTGGTGGTGGGTAGGTGGCGGGCGGTGGATGATAGTGGTGGGTAATGGGTGGATGGCAGGTAGGTGGTGGGTGCTGGTGGTGGTGGTGGTGGCGAAGGGTGGGTGGTAATGGCGAGGGGTGGGTAGTGGTAGCGAGTGAGTGGCAGGTGGGTGGTGAGTGATGGTGGCAGGTGGTGGTGGGGGGGTGGGTGGTGGTGGTGGAAAACGGTGGTGGAAAATGGTGGCGAGTGGTGGCTAGTGTTGGGTGGTAAAAAAAAAAAAAAACTTAAAACTCAAAACGGAAACACATTTTTTGAGTTTACATTTTTTAGCCAAATTTATAAACTGAGACCACTGAACTGAGACCACTGATTTATAAATCAAAAATTTTACCAAACAAGTTTTTATTTGAGTTTTTTTAATTTTTGTAAATATAAACAAAAAACTAAAAACGTAAGTGTTACCAAACGGCACCGTTACATTCGGATAATTTATTTAAAAAATGAACCCAAAAAAAAAACTGGGTGGTTCTATTGATAAATGAACATAATCCAGAAAAAATAATTCATTCTTGCTTTTGCCAATAATTGACCCTGGACTTTCTGGATATGAATGTATATGGTGACCAACTAAACTACACATATTTAGGGGTGTAAATTTGGTTTAGCCTGACCTGATCGATCTGGATCTAGGCTCGGGCCAGCTCATGTCGGGCCTCGTGGGTTCCTGCTAAAATTTGAGCCCAGCTGGGCCAACTTACGAGTCAGAATATTAGACCCAAGCCCAAGGGGCATTTGGGCCGTGAGCGGGGTGGTGGGCCTAGCCTCGGGCCAAGCCGATGGGTCTGAGCCTAGGCTCGGGCTTGGGTAGGGCTTGAACATATATATATATATTTTTTTTCTATTCTTTTCACTAAAATTTTATTTTTTTTCACAAAAAATGACACTGAGTCTCGGGCGGGCCAAGCTGACTAGGCCATAAGCAAGCCGATGGTCCAGTCTAGGTGGGTTGGGCCCACCAGCCGGGTCAGGCTTCAAAATGATGGCCCGGGCCCAAGGTCCTGGGCTGGGTTTGGGCCCACCCTAGGTTGGGGACGGGTTTTGGGCCGCCCACAGGCCGCAGGCTATTTTTACACTCCTACCCATATTCTAGATAAAATTCTGAATAAATATGTGGGAATAGGTGGGATCCACACATGTGCGTGTGTGTTGATTCTACCATTTTATCTTATACTTTAAGTTTCGTTTGGTAATTACATATTGGGGGATTTGGTCATAGCCCCCTCACTATCTAATTTCTCTTTCAAAAGGATAAGAATTATATAAGTACTTTCAAAACCTCCTGATATTTCAAAACTTGTTTCTTTTACTATATTACCCTCATATCTATCAGCTCTCCTATTAAGACATTTTCACTATGTATTTCAGAGTGAAATTTTATTCTGTATGAAAGTAAAATTTTACTCTGTATGAAAGTAAAATTTTACACTCTGAAACTAAAGTAAAATTTTACTCTATATGAAAGTAAAATTTTACTCTGTATAAAAGTAAAATTTTACACTCTGAAACTAAAGTAAAATTTTACTCTGTATGAAAGCAAAATTTTACTTTGTATAAAAGTAAAATTTTACTCTGAATGAGAGTAAAATTTTACACTCTGAAACTAAAAGTAAAATTTTATTCTGAAAAATAAGTAAACTGTGAGACTTTGAAACTAAAAGTAAAATTTTACTCTGTATAAAAGTAAAATTTTACTCTGGTTCTGTCAAATGAAAAAAACAGAGCAATAGAACCAGAGTAAAATTTTACTCTGATTCTATCAAATGAAATTTGATGTTTACTCTGAAAAATCGATGGAACTTTGAGCTTTGAGCTTTGAATCAGCCCTATAATCCTTGAATCAATCGATGTTTACTCTGAAAAACATTGAATCATGCCTATAATCCTTGAATCAGGCCTATAATCTGAAAATTTTAGAGAAATCTCAATTTTTCGTACCCAGGTTCTTCAGATTTTACAGATTTTTCAGATTTTTGAAACTTTGAGCTTTCAAAAATCTTGAGATTTTTCATACACACAGATTTTTCAAATTTTACTTTAAATCTTTGAGCTTTTGAGTTCGAATCAAATGATCGCCGAGACCGATCTATGCAATCATTCAAATCTCCGATCTTAAAGACTCAAAACACACATATATATAGATATATATATATATATAGATTACAGATCGAAATATATAGATATATATATATTCGAATTCAAATCTCAAAACACACAAACACACACACATATATATAGATATATATATATTACAGATCGGAATATGTAGATATATATATTCGAATTCAAATCTCAAAACACACAAACACACACATATATATAGATATATATATATATGTATTAGCGCGATTTGTAAGTTCTCCACAGCTCCGGCCATGGAGGAAGCTAGGGTTAGAAAAGAGAGACGAGATAGAAGATGAACAGTTGAAGGAGAGTTGAAGAAGGAGAGTTGAGAAGATGCGGAGAGAGATCGTCGGAGCTTAGGAATAACACAGCTCCGGCCATGGAGGAAGCTAGGGTTAGAAGTGAGAGACGAGAGAGAAGATAAATTTTGTATCTGGATTGTGTATATGTGAGGGTATAATAGTCTGATAAAATATTTAAATAATAAATTTTGTTCTTTATGCAAGACTTTATAATTATGAAGGGGTTTAAAAAGTATAATTTTTTTCTTAGTCCTTCTAACAATGAAAGGAAGGTAAAGGGGGTTTATAACCAAATTTCCCTTACATATTTTAGTCAAAAAGTCACTATAAGTTGTCACATCACTCTTTTAATTATTTTGCACATCTTTTTATAAAAAGTTAAAAAGTTACCAAAATAGTTTGTTTCTAAACGAGACCTTATATGATATGTAATTGTGCGACGAACGGATGAAATATATAATTAAAATAATTTTAAAATTAAATAATAATATAAAATTTATTTGAAAAGTATAGAAAAATAATTTAGAATGAATTAAATTTTAACTATTTTATTAAAATATATATTACAATTGTTATGTCATTAATTGTATATTTTAAATTAACAATAAGAAATAAATATCATAATTTAATTGGTGAAGATGAAAAAAAAATAGAATAAATTCAAAAAAAATTATGTTTATGATAAATAAAAATAAATTTCATTTTATAAATTTTTTAGTTTTAGTTTGTTCTATATTAAAGTTAGTAATAAAACTTAAAGAAACCTTTTAGAAATAAATAAATATATATATATTGATAAAAATCATTTAAATCGGTTAAAAGACTAATCAACTTACACAAAAATTAATTAATTAAAATTTTAAAATTTTATTTTATTTTAAAATTTAAACTTTTTTCAACTGAATTATATACAACATTATAATATTAAATGAGATCATAGGTTTACTTTATATATAAGTGAAACTAACTTACTTTTTTCTTCTTTTTTATTGTGGGATTGTATAAAATAAAAATTAACAATTGTTCGGACGGAAAGTTTATTTCGAATTAAATAATGTCAGTTATTTAATTTTTAACTTGGCCAATTTTGAGTTTTTTTTAAATCAAACAAATGTAACCAATATATTTTGATAAAACCGCTACGATCGCGATTAAACTGGCGAATCAATCAAATCAAAAACGATTTAGCCTAAAAGACCAATCAACTTATACAAGAATTAATTAATTAAAACTTTTAAATATTATTTTAATTTTAAAATTTAATATGTCTTGAATTGAAGCATGCACCACACTACAATATTATACAAGAGTGTAATGTTCACTTTATATAAGTAAAACAACTCACTTTTTCATCATTTTCCTGATATGGAATTATAAAATAAAAGTTAAGAATTGTTTAAGTGAGAAGTTCATATCTAATCAAGCAGTATTAGTTGTTCAATCTTTAATCGGATCAATTTTTAGTTTATTTCGAATCAAACAAATCTAACCAATATATTTTGATAAAACCGCTAAAATCACGGTTAAACTAACGAATCAGTCAAACCAAAATGATTCAGCTTAATCGGCCAAGTCAATAGACCAACCAATTTACACAAAAATTAATTAATTAAAACTTTCAAATTTTATTTTAACATTTAAACTGTCTTGAACTAAAACTTACACAACATTACAATATTAAATGAAAATATAATATTCACTTTATATGTGAAACAAGTAACTTTTTCCTTCTTTTCCCAATGTGAGATTATAAAATAAATCATAACCTAATTAGAGTTTTTATTTTAAAATTTAAACTGTCTTGAACTGAATTATGCATAACACTATAATATTAAATAGAAGTATAAGATTTACTTTATATAAGTGAAATAATTCACTTTTTCCTTCTTCTCCCGATGTGGGATTATAAAATAAATCATAAACTAATTAGAGTTTTATTTTTATATGGTTAAATGGAAATTAACCAATGGAGATTTTTTTTTAATTGTTTAAAATTTAAAAAAATTGGTATAAGAAATTGTAGTTAAACCGGTGAACCAATCAAACCGAAAACGGTTTAGTCTAATCGGTTAGGTTAAAGAACAATCAATTTTATACAAAAATTAATTAATTAAAACTTTTAAATGTTATTTTAATTTTAAAATTTAAACTGTCTTGAATTGAAGCGCGAACAACACTACAATATTAAATAAAAACATAAGATTCACTTTATATAGGTGAAACAACTCTATTTTTTTCTTCTTAGTCGTTTAATCTTTAATCAGATCAATCTCTAATTTATTTCGAATTAAATAAATCTAACCAATATATATTTTGATAAAACCGCTAAAATTGCGGTTAAACTAACAAATCAATCAAACAAAATATGATTGAGTCTAATCGGCTAGGTCAAAAGACCAACCAACTTACACAAAATTAATTAATTAAAACTTTTAAATTTTATTTTAAAATTTAAACTATATTGAATTTTAACATGCACAACATTACAATATTAAATAAGAGTATAAAATTCACTTTATATAAGTGAAATAACTTACTTTCTCCTTCTTTTTTCGTTGTGGTATTACTATTTTCAAATAAATCATAAACCAATTATAGTTTTATTTTTATTTGGTTAAATAGAAGTTAGTCAATAGAAATTTTTTTAATTGTTTAAAATTAAAAAAATTAATATGAAATATTGAAACTCTGACAAACTTTCTGACTAAAATTCTCATTTGACTTATATAATATATAGATATAGACTTTGGCCTATTTTGGGAAGTGGGTTATAATTTACTTTCCAGATTATAACTCATTTCCTCTCTCACAAAAAAACTGCTTATAAGTAACTTTTCACCAAAAAACTGATTATAACCATCTTTTCAAAATAATCCTCTAATTTGTAATTTTTTTATGTTTTTTTTGTATTCTCCGTTTGGGAAGTGGATTGGCTTTTTGACTATTTTAGCCTAGGCTATTTTAGCCTGATTTGGGAAGGACTTTTTGACTTTTTGACTTTTTTGACTTTTTTTGTGAGAGAGGATTGTAATGATTATGGGTTGAATTTGATATTTTATTTTTTGTGGCTAAAATAGTCTATTTTATTTTTTGTGGTTATTTTAGCCCCTAACCCACACAAATCTTCTTGCCAAACACAACCTTAGACTTTTTGTTCCCCTTTTGAGGGTAGGCATTGCTGGGATGACATTACCTATGTAATTAATGATTGTTTAATGATTCAACTTGACTCTCCTAAATCAGGAAATCACGTCACTACTGCGCTAAAAGTACGCAGTGATTATGGTGCCATTATTTGAGGTGTGTTATGATTTTATTTTTATAATTAAAATTGTCATTTTATAAGATTTATTGTGTATTTTATGTCTATCAAAAATTATATTAATTGGATATCAATAACTATATGATTGAATTGCATATTATTTATATTATTTTTCAAAAGAAAAATTTATTATTTATTTTTTTGGTCATCGATCATATAGTTGTTGATATCCGATTAATATGATTTTTAGTAGGCATGAAATACTCAACAAATCCTACAAAATTAACGATTTGGATCATAAAAATAAGGTCATAATATACCTTAAATAGAAGCACCACAGTCACTGCTGTGCTTTTAGCACAGTAATGACCCTTTTTCTAACTAATTATGTTTATGACAAGAATATTTTGGAAAGATGATTAAAAGTTATTTTTTAATTTTTTTTTTAACTTTTTTATAAGAGAGAGAAATAAGTTAAAAATTAAAAAATAACTTTTAATCCACTTTCTAAAATAGCCCGTAACTTCCTACATAATAGTTTAAAGGCTGGTTTGGCATAGACTATATAATCCATCTTTTTATCTTGATATAATTACAACAATGATAGAGACCACTAATTTTGGAGCTCTAAAAAGACCACTAATGACATGGCACTCAATAAAAAAAGAAAAAAAATACAACACCAAGACCAAAACATCAAATCATTCATGGTGGGACCTACTGCCACATAATTAGTGGTAGCACTAATTAGTGTTCACACTCATTTTCCTTTATCTTTTTATCTTTTTTACATTACATCATCTCTCTACTTTTCTGCACATCTTTTTATGAAAAGACAAAAAATACACTTTTTTAAGACACCCCAAACCAACCCTAAGTTTGTAATATTTGTTTACCACTTCTCTGCAGTTTTTCACGAGGACTTTCTTTCTTTAATCTTTGCCTTCTAACTTTTTAACTTTTTAGTTTTTTTTTTTTTTTTTACTATTTTAATTTAGGATTAAAAAATTTCGTTTAGAATAAATTTTTTAACTTTCATAAAAGAAAAAATAAAATAATTATAATTTAAATGTATCATTTTATCTTATTGACTTTTTAATCTATTTTATCTTTTTATGACTAAAATAGTCACACAAAAAAAAATTATGTGGTGTTTGGGAACCCAGGTTCCGAATTTTTTTCTCATTTTTTCCGCTAAAAGACAAACTTTTTACAAAATCAAAAAAAACACATTCAAACAAAATATCACATCCAACCTCATAATCATTTCACTTTTTCTCTCACAAACATCACATCCAACCACATAAAAACCCAACTATCTTCCCAAACACCAAAATTTTTTTATCCAATAAAAATCTACAACTAAAAAAATCTACATAAAAACTCACTTCCCAAATATCATCTATGTCAAACATAGCCTTTGTTTGTTTAAAGTTTTGAATTTTTCCAGACTTTAATAGCTTTTGTTTATCATTTTCCATTTTTTATATTTATGTTCAATAACTTTCCAAAATATGAAAAGAGCACATTTTATTGAGCTGTAATAGCATTTATAAATGGGAATTCCAACTGGATTACTATAATCTCGTTCACTCTTTTAAGACCTTTGCTTCTTTCCGTCTTTGTTTTTTTGTTTGTATTATTATCTCTACCTACCAAATTTTACGTACCAAAAAGAATATTTAAAAAAATAATATAATAGTGAAAATTTAAAATATGTGAATTAAATTTATTCTAATTTATTATTTATAAGACACTAAAGTCTCTTTTGGCAATTCAAAAAAAAGTCACCTCTTTTTTTGAATTTTTTTGTCTTTGCAGATTTTTTTTTTTCAAAATTATGTCAAATTTTTTTACTTTTCCGGTCCATCTAGTCAAAACGAATCTAAAAAGTATATATATATTTGAAAGTTTTCAAAAAAAAAAATTTAAATTAAAAAGCCAAAATAAGCCGAAAAAATTGCTTATTTTTGCTTATTTCTATTCATTTTTTTGGAATTTTTAAAAAAATTATTTTTTCGGTTCATCTTGTCAAGCTACATCTAGAAACCTAAATTTTTTTGAATTTTTTTTTTAAAAAATTCACTACAGACGAAAATAAGCAAAAAAATAAATCAAAAAATGAGCAAACTTATATTACATGATACAATAGTTCTTCATGCAACAATATATTAATCCAACAACAAGTAAATAAACAAATAAATACCCCCAACGGTTTACAAGTTTCCAATGCTTGAGCCTAGTTACACAAAATGGTTATTCAAACCCATACACATACGGCCCTTGGCTTACACACAGAGTCATAGCAAAATGAGAGTCTTGTACTCTCAACACACATTTCCTCGCCTTTAGTTAGGCGGCATCACCACATCTTTTCCTGCACAAAAATCCAGTAAGATGAACATAAAGCCCAATAGGAAATCCGTAACAAATTATATACATTTTATACAAGTCTTAAGAAATGAAATGCAGATGCCATGTTATACCCTTTTTGAAGATAAATCACATTTTTATCTTTTAAAAACCATCATACTTAATGATATCATGCAATTTCAATTATTCAAAATTTAACAATTTATTTCAAGGGCGGTAAATACGACTCTGGTAATCCCTAGGTCGGTGTCTACAAATAGACTATACAAGTACTACCAAATTGTCATTTTTACCGGTATTAATCGGAAGGTTCGACACCTATCCGCGCGGGTTTTCGGTCTTTCATCCCAGACTCGAAAGCCAACTTATTCAATATCATCTACGCCACTTATCAAGACTTACTAACATATTTACCCCAAAATCATTTCATGAAAACTTGTTTCTCAACATTCTTTTGTCAATGTAAGTTTTCAAATCAACTTTCAAAATTTAATATAATCAAATGAATTGTTATGCCAATAACACAAGATGAATATAAATACTTTTATTCCAATTCATCATTCAAGGAATAACACAATTCCCTCTTCTCAAGTATCCTCAACAATTAGTCATTTCAAGACTATTTCAACGTTTTGAACAATAATTTCTAAAATAAACAACAATTCTCATATTCTCTGAAATTCATCATTTATATAAATATAAATAAGAAATTTTTCAAACATCTATTTATTTTGACACACAAAATAAATATAACATTATATTCATGAATTTTCAATCTCTTTTAAAAAAAAAAATCCACAAATTCTAGGTTTTCTCACCAAAACTACACAACTCAAATCTTTTGAAAGAAAATTTTCCAAAATCATCTTTTCTTCAATCAACGAAGATCAAAACCCATAAGATCAGTTTAAAAGAACAAGAGGCAAATCCACTTTCAAAATCACTCAACTTCTTGAATCAACAATCAATTTTCAAAGCTATCAAAAGATGATTTCGAAAATCATATAGATCTTGCAAAAATATATATATAACTCTAAGAAAATCCCTATCTCAAGTTTTGAAGAAGAAATGAGATGAAACCTCCAAAATTAACGGTGTCGAAACTCGATCTTCACCGACACAACGAAGCCCTCGAGAAGTTAACCAACTTTGATGAAAAACCTATGACAGAACTCTAATGGATCTTGAGAAATCAAGATTTTGATCCAATTTGGCGTAGGGAAATGTAGAAAGAAAGGAGAGGAAATGTTTTTACAGAGAGAGAGATATACAAAAGTGATTTGAAATATCAAATTCACAAACTGATATAACATGGTCTGCTCGAGCGTGGAAAGCCCCGCTCGAGCGTCAAATACACCTTCCCAGTACTTTTGCAGACAGGTCAAACTTCTGAAACCAAACATTCTCCGCTCGAGTACATAAACAGCCGCTCGAGTGGACAAGTAACTTCGAATGCATTTTGTATTTTTGCTTCGAGGGCACTGCCCCTCAATCCCGCCAGCGTGTTACCCTCGGACCCGCTAAGGGGCGCTACCCCCTAGACCCCCGCGAGCTGACCGGGCAACTCGATCCCCAACCTGCCTAGTCGAAGTGGCAAAACATGAAAGAATGGTCGAAACCGGGATCGCTACATCTCTCAAGTTCAAATCTAAACTTGAGAGAATTTGATGAGCCCTTAGAGCCTATCACGGTTTTCATTTTGATAATATGAATAGTTCATTTTATAAATTTCTCAATATATATTATTAATGAAAAAAATCAGGTATGAAAATCTTAAAAATCCCAAGATAGTTATTTGCAATTAGGATTCAATTTTAACAATGAATAACAATCCCGAATCAAATACAAGTAGATCTAATTCAATTAAACAAGAATTGAACTATATCTACCAAACAAACATCGACAAATCAACACAATAATATAACCTGCAAAAAATCACAATTAGAGAAATAATGCAAACCAAAATCACAATACAATCCATTAGGAAACAAAGGAATTACACACAAGATCCTTCAATTACCTAGCAAATCCATACCCACATTGAACCGAATTAGATGGGACTGTTCCACCATCGTCTTCACCTCGGAATTGCTTTGCCCAACATCGAATCCATAACGCTGATGTCAAATCCACAATGATAAGCTACTCCAGAATCTACCAAAGCTTCAGGCTCAAGTTTCTCAGAATTTACTGATGAACTTCTCTCTTTGAATTTGAATTAAACGAAAGAAATCCCTTGATGAATGTCAATATGAAGTTCGTTGATCCATCGATAACCCTTAAATCATCAATGTAAGCAATATATAAACACCCTCTAATAAAACACTTTTACTTCCCTCCTATCTATGAATTCTGGAAGAGTTCATCCCTAAAACGAGCAATCGAGGCACTTCATAATTAATAGGAAGGCAAAAACAACTCGAGCTCATGAATGACCGCTCGAGTAGTGAGACTAGTAGCCGGTGCAATCAAGCATTCCCACTGCACTACACTCGAGTGCAAGACTTATTGCTCGAGCGGTAAAACACAACTCTCAATATCTTTGAAATCAGATTGAGATATTGGATGATTCAAATCAGGGCTCGAGCGCACAATTGACCACTCGAGCGGTTCAAGAGGTTTGACATGCTCAAAAACTCCTTTGCTCATGCACACCTTTCCTTCAGCACAAACTCCTCTTCTCAAGCACAAATTGAGTTGAATTCGTATCTAAACACTCACAAATTCACAGAAATAAAAGAGCAAATGCAATTACATTTGAAAGGAATTTTGTCAAACGAGATTGTCAATTATAAAATACCTAACAAGGTAGATTTGACAATTATAATCTTTTCATTTTATTGTGTTTATCTCCACATAAAAAATAAAAAGAAAAAAGACAACAATTATGTTTTGAAAATAAATCATCTTTATTTTAGAGACAAACATGATAAAATAAAAATATTACGATTATCGGATTGACCTACATTTTTAAAAAAATTATTTTTAAAAAAAAAATGCAAAATTTGACTTCAATATCAAATCAAACTCTAATTTGTTTAATTGTTTTAATTTAAATTCTGAACTTTTAAAATGATATCAATTATAACCACATGTTTGTATATGTTAGTTATAATTAACAAAGAACGAGTAATTTAGACATTATAACTACTTTTTTTTTTCCCCTTCATTACTATTGAAAGTATGAAATCTCGTATTTTGAGATGTTAATATTTTAGTGAGAGATATAAATGTTTTATTTTAGATAGTGGTTTGATAGTGAGATTTTTAGATGAGAACTTAATTCATTTTTTAATATTTATTTTACCTTGGCATTTTTTTTTTATCTTCGCCTCATTATTCTCATTATTTTATTCATATCTTTAATTTTCTATTATTTATTTATTTATTTCACTTGGACTCGAAACAAAATTCACACGGTTGCCATCCTTATATTTATTCATAATTTTTTTCTTCTTAACTCCATACTCCATGATCCACCAATCTCATCTCTCCCCTTTTATTTTATTTTTTCTATTTCTGCTTTCCTTGCCCTCCAAGAATACTTGGAGGCCTCTCTCTCTCTCTCTCTGTGTATATCTATACTATCTATTAAGCAAAAGGGTGTTTTAACCCCCAAGGCCTGTGGAAGCTCCAATATGTCAATCTTAATTTTCTGATTTTTTATTTTTTTTTAAAAAAAAAATTGACTTGATGATTGGTTCAAAGATTATAATGACACCATGATTACATGGGTCTCTTGGGGAAGCAAAAGTGATGGCATGTAAATTAAGAGCTATAGCCTCTCTCTCTCTCTCTCTCTCTCTCTCTCTCTCACATTTCATTTATTGTTTTATTTCCCCACCCTCTATCTCCTTCATTTATCAATAGTGTAATTATAAAACAATAAACCAATCACCAAGCAATCCCAATATTATATTGAAAGAATTTAATAAGTTTTTTTTTTCAAAAAAAAAAAACAAAAAAATTAAGAGAGAAAAAAATTATATTGAAAGAATTTAATAAGTGTTTTTTTTTTCAAAAAACAAAACAAAAAAATTAAGAGAGAAAAAAATTAAGAGCCATTGACACCATGATTACATTAAAAAAAAACAAAAAAATTAAGAGAGAAAAAAATTATATTGAAAAAAATTAAGAGCCATGGCCTCTCTCTCTCTCTCACACATTTCATTTATTGTTTTATTTCCCCACCCTCTATCTCCTCCATTTATCAATAGTGTAATTATAATCTTTGAACCAACCACTAAGCAACCCCAATGTTATATTGGAACTCCACAAAAATTTATGGGTTAGAAATAGATATAAATTTTTTTGCATCTCCAAGAGACCCATGTAACTATTGTGTAAATGGCTCTTAATTTTTTTCCCTCTTAATTTTTTTGTTTTGTTTTTTGAAAAAAAAATAAATAAACACTTATTAAATTCTTTCAAATTTTTATAACTTCTCCAATACACATATTTTTCTTAACTTTTCACATACCTATTGTAAACAGTGATTTTCCTTTTTGCTTTCTCCTTCTTGAGTTCTCACTTTCATACTTTCAACTTCAGTGACTACGTATGCAAACAGTAAGTGTTATTTTTGTTTTTTCCTTCTTAACTTTTTCTTTTGTTTACTGTTTTAATATTAACAGTGATTTCCTTTTTGCTTTCTCCTTCTTTAGTTCTCACTTCTACACTTCCAACTTCAGTGACTACGTATGCAAACAGTAAGTGTTATTTTTGTTTTCTCCTTAACTTTTAATGTTATTTAATCTTTTTATAGACCCTCACAAAAAGAAAAATGTGATTATAATTTCTCCTTCTTAACTTTTTCTTTTGTTTACTGTTTTAATATTGTTCAATGGTTTTTTTGATTTTATTTTTGAATCTTTTTATTTATTATTTTAATTTTATTTTTAATTTTTTAATATGATTAAAGTTGGATAAATATAAACTCTCACAAAAAGAAAAATGTTATTATAATTAGTTGAATGATTCTTTTGTTTAATGTGATTGTAGTTAGTTTAGTAGTTAAAAAAATGTGATTAACTAATTTTTAATGTTATTTAATCTTTTCATTTAATTTTTTAATATGATTAAAGTTAGATAAATAATGTTTTAATATCATTAAAGTTAGATAAATATAAACTCTCACAAAAAGAAAAATGTGATTAACTAATTTTTAATTTTTTAATATGATTAAAGTCTCACAAAAAGAAAAATATGATTATAATTAGTTGAATGATTCTTTTTTTTAATGTGATTGTAGTTAGTTTAATAGTTAAAAAATGTGATTAACTAATTTTTAATGTTATTTAATCTTTTTATTTACTATTTTAATTTTATTTTTAATTTTTCAATTTTTTAATATGATTAAAGTTAGATAAATATAAACTCTCACAAAAATAAAAATGTGATTGTAATTAGTTGAATGATTCTTTTTTTAATGTGATTGTAGTTAGTTTAATAGTTAAAAAAAATGTGATTAACTAATTTTTAATGTTATTTAATCTTTTTATTTACTATTTTAATTTTATTTTTAATTTTTTAATTTTTTAATATGATTAAAGTTAGATAAATATAAACTCTCACAAAAAGAAAAATGTTATTGTAATTAGTTGAATGATTCTTTTTTTAATGTGATTGTAGTTAGTTTAATAGTTAAAAAAAATGTGATTAACTAATTTTTAATGTTATTTAATCTTTTTGTTTACTATTTTAATTTTATTTTTAATTTTTTAATATGATTAAAGTTAGATAAATATAAACCCTCACAAAAAGAAAAATGTGATTATAATTTCTCCTTCTTAACTTTTTCTTTTGTTTACTGTTTTAATATTGTAATTAATCAAAAATTATGATTTTTTTTTAATGTAAAATCTTTTTATTTACTATTTTAATTTTAATTTTGATTTTTTAATATGATTAAAGTTAGATAAATGTAAACCCTCACAAAAAGAAAAAATGTGATTATAATTAGTTGAATGATTCTTTTTTTTTAATGTGATTGTAGTTAGTTTAATAGTTAAAAAAATGTGATTAACTAATTTTTCATGTTATTTAATCTCTTTATTTACTATTTTAATTTTATTTTCAATTTTTTAATATGATTAAAGTTAGATAAATATAAACTCTCACAAAAAGAAAAATGTGATTATAAATAGTTGAATAATTCTTTTTTTTAATGTGATTGTAGTTAGTTTAATAGTTAAAAAAAATGTGATTAACTAATTTTTAATGTTATTTAATCTTTTTATTTACTATTTTAATTTTATTTTTAATTTTTTAATATGATTAAAGTTAGATAAATATAAACCCTCACAAAAAGAAAAATGTGATTATAATTTCTCCATCTTAACTTTTTCTTTTGTTTACTGTTTTAATATTGTAGTTAATCAAAAATTAGTTCAATGGTCTTTTTTTAATGTAAAATATTTTTATTTACTATTTTAATTTTATTTTTGATTTGTTAATATGATTAAAGTTAGATAAATATATACCTTCACAAAAAGAAAAAATGTGATTATAATTAGTTGAATGATTCTTTTTTTTAATGTGATTGTAGTTAGTTTAATAGTTAAAAAAATGTGATTAACTAATTTTTAATGTTATTTAATCTTTTTATTTACTATTTTAATTTTATTTTCAATTTTTTAATATGATTAAAGTTAGATAAATATAAACTCTCACAAAAAGAAAAATGTGATTATAATTAGTTGAATGATTCTTTTTTTTAATGTGATTGTAGTTAGTTTAATAGTTAAAAAAAATGTGATTAACTAATTTTTAATGTTATTGAATCTTTTTATTTACTATTTTAATTTTATTTTTAATTTTTTAATATGATTAAAGTTAGATAAATATAAACCCTTACAAAAAGAAAAATGTGATTATAATTTCTCCTTCTTAATTTTGTTTTAAATATAGATTGGTCTGAAGAATGTCTATATCTTTCAAAAAGTAAAAAAAAAATATAAGTATAACTTTTTTACTTTATAACATTTTATAAATACATAATATATGTATTGTTCATTAATTATTATACTAACTATCATGTTGACAATGCAGGAATGCTGATGAAAGGCCCACAACAATTTAGATTTTAGTTATTTTTTGTTTTACTTATTCAGTGAGTTTCGAACAAATGTAATAAATTCTTATTTTTATTACTTTAATTATGTAATGTCAATATTTTCTTTTAAAATTACATATATTTTATGCTAACAATTTAAAAATATGTTTAACATAACTATGAATGGTTTTTTTTTTTTTTTAAATTTAATCCCGTGCATAGCACGGGTGATATGCTAGTATATATAATATAGAAAAATATTTGAGGACCCCACAAAAGAAGACCCCCATGACCCCCACTGATGAATTGACCATTGATGTGTTTGAATTTTTTTTGAAAGTTGTGTCTGACAGTGACATGAATGGTTCAAATTATTTTGGGGGTTGTGTTTTGTGGGGGTCTCTATCATTACTGTATATATATAGCTTGCAATTTCAAAGTTTTTTTTTTCATTTCATTCTTTCGGTTCACTCTCCCTCTCTCTCTCTCTCTCTCTATATATATATATATATATTTGTAATATAAATTTTGAGTTTAGTTTGAGAGTATTTAGAGTAAAAGTTAGCATTTTTATTAAAGAGGAAGTTATAAATTTTGTCAAACCTTACATGCCTATTTTCTTAGAATTTTAATCCCCCATTTTTAGAGATCTATGGAGAATATGAGAAAATTAAAGTGTTGGCGACGAAAGAAATTATTTTGAGATAATTCGAGTAGTATACAATATACTTCCTCTAAATCTATTCGCAAAGAGTTTTATTTTAATTACTTTCAATTTATACTCAATTTGTTATACTGGTCATTAGATAAATTCTGGAAATTTATTCTATGTTAACAATGTTGATTTGTCTGACTAAATGACGTAAAATATTTTGTACATGAATCAAGCAGACCCTGCCAATCGTTTGAACCAATATGCATGAATAAGCGGTTGTACTTGGGTGAGGTGGGAAAGACCGATCACTGGTCATATACTGACTAGGACCAGGTATTTGGTTCTGAGCAAGTTATCATATCTTGAGTTAATTCTGTTTGTGCAATTTGATAAATTGCTTGGTAATATCGAATCTTTGTACAATATCATAAATTATTGAATCTCTATTGATTTATTTTCTATCCGAGCCTTATTATTCATGTCGTATTGTATACTTACTGAATTAATTTATTTTTCAGATGCAAAGTAATTTAATGGCAATTGAAGTTGATGCATTAAAGAATTACTAGGTTAGATATTTTGGGGCCCACGACCATATATTATATTTGAAGATAATTGAATAAATTATATTTTGGAGGCATTTGTGTCATTATTTTTTAAGGCGATTTGTATATTTTGGGCTTATTTAATTTATTAGGGGTGAGCATGATTTGGATTGGTTCAGATTGGGATAAAATCAGAATCAATCCGTTATCTGCGGTTCTTAAAAAATTGGAACTAATCCAATTCGTTTAAATCGTGAAACCAATCCAAACCAATCCCTTTAAACATTGATTGGATCAATTTAGGACTAAGAATTCACATAATTAAATAACAAAAAAAATATAGAACACTTTAATTTCATAAAAATATAAACATAGCATCATATTAGTTTCACAATAGCAACATGTCTTTCTATAATAACGACATACTGTTTTAAAATTTAAACAAACATTAGAAAACTGCTTCCCCCATAAGTATTTAGACTATTACAAATTAGTACCAAAAACTAACAAACAAAAGCTATAAAAGAAGATACTATGCGGGTTTAGATTTGGGTTTAGGTTTTATATGGAATAAGAGACGATACTATGCGGGATGATGTATAATATAAATATAGGCTATTTGTACACGGTCCGAATCGGTTTCAATCCGGAACCATGGGGTTCAATCCATAACCAATCCGTGGACAACGAATTTTTAATTTTTCAATCCAAAACTGAACCACGAATTGGATTAGACTAGATCAAATTACGGATTTCACAAATTCCTTACACAACCCGATAATTTATTAACGGTTCGGAAGTTTGGACGTTACAGACAGTCACCTCTCACATTTACCATAGTTCATCATCATCCCTCTTCTTCTTCAATCCACTACCACCTCAATATCCTTTTTCGCCATCCACCATTATTCTTCTCATTCCCGAGCTTACTACTACCTCTTTCATTTCTTCTCCAATCCATAGCCACCATCGCCGTTTAGCACCACTGACAGTTAAATTGTCCAAATTGCCCATGTTAACTAACAGATAGTTACAATTGATACCATTTTAAAAGTTGAGAATTTAAATTCAAATGTTATAATTTAATTTGTTACCACGGTCGATTCCTGGATTTTTTTTAATTAATTGTTCTAATTTTTTTTTATAAAATGATATATATAGAAAACTTTACAAGATAAATAATTCAGATAAACGAATCAAGATACATGGTGAACCCTATGGGCCCGTCAAATTCTCTCAAATTTAAATATAAACTTTAATTTTGAGAGAATAGTAAGAGTAACGGTAATTATAGACAAGTTGAAGAGATTACACTAAGGTGATTTAATTATGTACAGCGAGGACTTGTATAAATGTAGGCCTGTTAAGTTCTTTCAAATTTAAACTTTACATATAAGTTGAAAGAGATTACGCTAAGGTGATTTAATTATGTACAGCGAGGACTTGTATAAATGCAACGGTAAAAAAGAGTAATAAACTTAACAAACATAGGATGTCATCTAAGAAGCACGAGCACTTTTAAGTAAGTAACGTATCTGTGTCGTATTCGTGTCGGATACTGACACTCTTTGGATGCTTCTCAACACGTGTTTGACACTCGTTAAAAATGAGTCATATTTTTTAATTTTTTTTTATAAACCCAGACACTCTTCGGACACTTGGAGAACACATGTACCTATCGCTTAAATACGCTTGTCTATCGATTAGATATGGATAAAATTAATTATAAGTTTGAGCAAAATCACTTAAGATATAAAAATAAAAAGAAAAATCATATAAATTTATAAAAATTATTGTCATATTACTTTTTTTTTAATTTTAAAATGATATATTCATATATATGACATATAATAAATATATAAAATTATATTCATGCATATCCTACATTTTAAAAAAATTGACATGTCGACATGTCTAGGGTTATAAACGAACCGAGCCAAGCCGAGCTTTGCTGAGCTCGAGCTCGAGCTCGGTTCGTTTACTTATCGAGCTCGTTTATTGAGCTCGAGCTCGACTCGATAAGAAACTGAGCTCAAGCTCAGCTCGGCTCGTTAACATTAATGAAACTCGAACTCAGCTCGGCTCGATAATTTTTTTTTAATATTATTTATATTATTTAAATAAAAATATTTAAGTAAAAAATATTATTATATTATTATTTATATATATTTATATATTATTTAATATATAAATAATATATTTATTATATAATTTAAATAAAGGTAAACGAGCCGAGCTTAACGAGCCGAGCTCGGCTCGTTTATTAAACGAGCCTAATAGTCGAGCTCGAACTCGGCTCGTTTATTAAATGAGCCGAGCCAAGCCGAACTTGTTCATGAACAGCTCGGTTCATTTGCAGCCCTAGACGTGTTTATGTCGTGCCACATGTTTGTATTCACACTTCTTAGAATGCTCTTATAGAAAAAATTATAAATTTATTTAATTTATTTGTGTATATAATCCTTAACAAAATAAAATGATGAAAAAAAAGATTCATATAATTAACCCTTCTATTAATTTGATTTGGTTTATATGCTCTGGTTTTTTTTATTTTTTTTTAAAATTTTCATAAGAACTTGTGCATGGTATGAAAAGAGCCTAAATTGTAGGCCGCAAACGGTGTTTTTTTAACTGCAAACTCAAACTGGGTTTTTTACAATTCCACACTTCTAAGCTCTCTCTCTCTTGTGATTGTAATTGTATTCTCTCTCGTAGGATCTGTAAAAGTAGTATATAATGTGGGGGAAAAAAAAATACCTTAAAAATTTCAATGTCCTTTTTTTTTCTTATAATTTTTTAACAGCTCTTTAATGACAACTTTGACATAATATGGAAAAAGCCTAGATTCTGAGCTGTAACAGTGCTTTTTAACTCCAATCTCCAACTGGGTATTTTTCAATTTCACACGCACACTCTCTCTCTCTCTCTCTCTCTCTCTCTCTCTTGTTTTTTTAGTATTCTCTCTCCCTCTCTCTCTACCATTCTTCTCATTGAGGAAAATGGGTAGAGCAACTAGGTGGCTGAAGGGCTTGTTTGGGATCAAGAAAGACAAAGAACAAAAGGATAACTCGAACTCCGGCGACCGGAAAGACAGGATGCGGGGGAGTTTCGGCCACTCGGGGAGAGACACCGGCGGATTGTGTCAGAATCCGGCGACCATTCCACCGAACATCACGGCAGCCGAGGCCGCTTGGCTGAGATCTTTCTACAATGACACTGAAAAGGAGCAGAACAAGCACGCAATTGCGGTAGCTGCCGCCACCGCTGCGGCGGCAGATGCCGCGGTCGCCGCCGCTCAGGCCGCCGTAGCGGTGGTTAGACTAACTAGCCAAGGCAGAGGTACTATGTTCGGCGGCGGCCAGGAGAAGTGGGCTGCCGTCAAGATTCAGACTGTGTTTCGAGGATATTTGGTAATTACAACTCACTAGTTTATTTGGTATTGTTTTCATTTTTTATTTGATTTTTATGTTTTTAGAAATAAAATTAAAAAACGTGTTTGATGAATGAGTAAATTAAATGTGTTTACTAAAATGAAGCAAGTTTTCAAAAAATTGCTGTAAATAATTTCAAAAATCGTTTGCCGAACAAGTTTTTAATGTCAATTTTTATTTTTCTACATCTCAAGATTGGAAAATATAAAATGAAATTATGTTTGGTTGTGTTTTTGTTTTCATTTTATATTTTAGTTTTGGTGTTTTCACAAACACAACCAATGAAAGTTATCTTTATCATTTTTGTCTGACAAAATTTTTGAAATTTCAAAAATAAACCTTTTGATATTGGTATGTTTTTGTACTTCCTTTATTTTTGCTTTTTGTAGGAGATTTTTTTTTTTGGGGGGTGTTGAAACAATGTTTTTGTTGTTTGAGTAAAACAAAGTTTTGTTCACATTCAGTTGTGTTACAAACACAGGAATCAAAAACAAAATATACATGAATTGATAAGATTTTACCGAATTTATTATAATGATTGGTTTTTAAAAACCAATCTTGTACATTTTTACTTTTTCTGTGTCAAAATTTATGATCGATTTCTGTGTTTTTAGCCTGTGATTCTTGTTTTGTGGGTGTTTTGAACAGGCTAGAAAAGCATTGAAAGCTCTAAAAGGACTAGTGAAATTACAAGCACTTGTGAGAGGCTATTTGGTGAGAAAACAAGCCACTGCAACACTTCATGGTATGGAAGCTCTTATTAGAGCACAAGCCACAGTTCGTGCTCAAAAAACACTTGGTGGCAATTTTCACTCTCATTTCCGAGCCCGAAAATCAATCGTAAGACCCAAATCTATCAATTTCGTGATCTCACTTGTCCGGTTTTGTTTTCAGAATCTATTTTTTTGAACAAAAAATTTATAAAAAAAAAATAATAATAATTTGAATTTTGAATTTTAAATTTTGAATTTTCAAAATTTGTTTTGGCCCACAAAAAAGAGAATTATATGACAGTATGAGTTTTTTTGTTTTTTTGTTTAGTTTTAAATTTTTTTGAAACAAATTTAGAAAATGGAATGAAAATGGGTAATTATTGTTGGAGATTCATTTCAAATGTTTGTTTGATTTGTGTAGGAAAGGTTTGATGATACAAGAAGTGAGTACATTACAACAATCCATAGTAGAAGGCTCTCCGCTTCTTTTGATACCACAATAAATCCAAATGATGAGAGTCCAAAAATAGTGGAAGTGGACACAGGCCGACCCAAATCAAGATCCCGGCGGACCAACACCTCCTTGTCTGATTTCAGTGACGACCCGTTTGGCCCAACACTCTCCTCACCCCTCCCGTGCCGGTTTCCGGCACGTTTATCGATACCCGATAGCCGGAATTTTCATGATTCCGCCAATTGGGGCCTAACGTGTGATGAGTGTCGGTTCTCCACCGCTCAAAGCACCCCTCGGTTCATCAATTCTAACGGGCCTAATGGTCCTGTTACCCCAGCAAAGAGCATTTGCGGCAGCAGTGTTTTCCGGTATGCCGGTTTTCCGAACTACATGGCGAATACCCAATCATTTAAGGCCAAGTTGAGGTCTCATAGTGCTCCAAAGCAAAGGCCCGACCAAGGGCCCAAGAAAAGGCTTTCATTGAATGAAATGTTGGAGTCAAGAAATAGTCTAAGTGGGGTTAGAATGCAAAGGTCATGTTCACAAGCTCAAGAAGTTATTAATTTCAAGAATGCAGTAATGGGTAAGCTTGAAAGGTCTTCATAGTGGGTCTCACACCCCTCGATCTGTCTCGTGTTTGTGTCATATTATGTGAAATTAAAGAGTTAAAATGAAATTATTATATATAAAAGACGTGGGTAAAATAATAATGTTATGTACTAGAAAAAAGATGTTCGAAAACAATGAAGTAAAAAAAAAAAAAGGGGTGTGAGAGAGCTCGGCAGTGGTTTTTAGGGCTTGATAGAGCATAATAGAATGTGTGTAAAGTTATAGGCAAGATGTGATTAGAGCCTGTTTCCATTTCAGTTTAATGTTGGTTTTTTTACCAGTGAAATCTATAATTATTGAATCTTTTTTGCTTTTGGCTAATCATTGTTACTCGATTTGATGAATTTCTTGAATAAATAAATAAATAAACAAACTCTCCCTCTCCCCTAAACAAGGCACTAATAACAAATCAATAACTAAAAAAATATTGTGGTTGATTTCAAATTTCAAACAGGGATATATATGATTGGATCATCAAACTTTTCATATAGTTAGATTATGCTACGTAATAAAAAGGTTGTGCTTGTTCTATCGACTTAAATCTTGAATATCTAACTTTCTCGTTATCCCAAAGGATAATTACATCAATTATTAGATCAATGGTCATTGTCTATTTATTAAAATTTCTGAGTATTATAAGTTAAGATTGAACATTTGTATTGTTCACTCTCTTATTTGTTTAGTAAGGCATCGTTTGGGAATAAATTATTTTAATATTTTTTAAATTTTTTACGAAAAGATGTATAAAAAAATAAAAAAAATAATATGATAACTTATAATAATTTTTTTATTTTTTTAACTAAAATTAAAGATCGTCAAACAAGACGTAAATATCTGATTATAACATCACATGTAATAGTACAATAAATGAAAAATCTCTTTTGTATTTTACGATAATGGAAACTACGGGCTAACTTAGTGGAAGAATGCGTCCCATGCCATTTACTATGTTTTAATAGTCAATGATATAATTATATCAATATTTATTCCTTATTTGGATATTTCATCTGATTTGTATAGATCTTATCTACCTTCTGAGACCTATGATCCTATTTTCTCATAATCATAGAGAAAATAGGATAAGAAGTATAATGAATAAAATTGGCACAATTATGCTATGTTTGGTACTTTGGTTTGGATTAGGTTTCTTTAATATTCACATCTCAACATGAAATAATTTGAGAAAATTATAAAGATGTAAATATGAAAAATCCCAACTCAAGTTTCAATCTTGGGAAATTTGGCTATAAACCCCCTTTACTTTCCTTTCATTGTTAAAAGGACTAAGAAAAAAATTATACTTTCTAAACGGCCTCATAATTATAAAGTCCTGCATAAAATACAAAATTTATTATTTAAATATTTTATCAGACTATTATACCCTTGGCTACACTTCTCAGATCTACACCATTTTGATGGGGAGAAGTTCAAATCTGCAGATTCGGTGGCGCGAGAGAGAGAGAGAAAGACGTAAGGAGAACATGGAAGGAGAAGCGCGGCCCAAGGGATCGAAGAGATTGCGGGAAAAGATTGGGAGGAGGAGCACCAAGAGGCCGGCGAATGCAACTCTCTGAGTCTGGTTGCTATGGTTGTCTGCCTTCATATCTTACCCTAGATATGTGTATATGTATATATATATATATATATATGCAGATATCAGAAGAAGAAGTGGATCAGATCAACAAGTGAAAAGTCTCATCTCATAGAGTACGAAGGAACGTGAGTGAGGTTTGATCGTCGATTGAGAATTTGACCCGAGACCGCCATTGTTGTCGGCTAGGAATTCGCTCTCCGACGAGTGGGAAATAGAGAGATGATCAGAGAAGTTTTTAAACTTATTTTTGGTTATGCATATTTTTTTAAACACTGATTTGAGTTTTGAATATATGTATATATATATTTGTGTGTATGAGTGTTGTTGAACACATGTATTCTTTTCATTGAGATTTGTGATTGTTGATCGAGTTTTAGAAGTTTTTCTTTTCAATTAGATATGTTGATTTGTTGATTAATTTGTGTTTGTTTTTGTTTGTTTTTTTTTTTAATTTATTTTTGTTATTTTTGATCTAATTTCATTTGACAGAACTAGAGTAAAATTTTACTCTGATTCTATTACTCTGCTTTTTGTTTCAAATAATGAGAGTAAAATTTTACTCTTGCTCTATTGCTCTGTTTTTTGTTTGAGAGAATTAGAGTAAAATTTTACTCTGGTGTTAGAATGATAGTAAAATTTTACTTTTATGCAGAGTAAAATTTTACTTTTATACAGAGTAAAATTTTACTTTTAGCTTTAGAGTCTCACAGTTTACTAGTTTTTCAGAGTAAAATTTTACTTTTATACAGAGTAAAATTTTGCTTTTGTGTAGAGTCTAACATTTTACTAGTTTTTCAGAGTAAAATTTTACTTTTATACAGAGTAAAATTTTACTTTTAGTTTCAGAGTGTAAAATTTTACTTTCATACAGAGTAAAATTTTATGAGGGTAATATGGTAAAAGAAACAAGTTTTAAAATATTAGGGGGTTTTGAAAGTACTTATATAATTCTTGTCCTTTTAAAAGACAAATTAGATAGTGAGGGGGCTATCACCAAATCTCCCTTGAATCTTATTTCTATAATCCGAACATCAAATGAGAGAAGCCTAACCCTAGCTCATCTAATGCCATTTGAACTTGATATGTGAACATCAATGCTATACAAAAAATTATTTAATATGTCTACAGCACCACGTGTTCATATTTCAGGACTAATCATCATATATTATATCTATTTATGTTTTTCAATTACTTAATACAAAATTATAAATTTTATTTTTTTTACAAAATTATAAATTTTATTTTTTTTACTAATCATAATATCTTAAAATACCGTGTAATTGTATTTTAAAAACACCCACTAATTGCTCGTACTATACCCAAAAACCTTAGACCAGCTCCTAGCCAATCCCCAAGCCTCCTTTAATTGGGAAGGTTGATTGACCCCACAACCCTTCATCTTATTGCAATTCATTCCTAATTTTTGTTAGAAAAATATCTCGGAGCTCTAAACTACGAGCTAGAAGTTTTAGGGGATGAGCTCTATTTATTAATGTGATGTTTTATTTTTTATTTTTTATTTTTTTTTATTTTTTTGAATTTCTATCTTAATAATATTTAATTAAAATTCTAAAATTAGTGGGATGAATCATTGTTGTTTTAGTTGATGGCTATCATAAAGATTTGGAATATAGGTGGCTGCAGTGCTTTATGCACAGAAGTTATTGGTGTGCGGTTGATTGGTTTATTTTGAATATTATTTTGATAATTTGAATTGTTCATATTTTAAAGTATATGGAATAAAATAAATTTGAAAAGAATCAAATTTATTGAATATCAGTAACCTTTTCATTGAAGTACATTTGTATTCAATTTTATATACAAAATCACACTAACCATTCATTTTTGTAAATACAAATATGATTAGATGAAAATGTTATCGATATCCGATTAATTTAATTTTTTACAGATATATTCTACTCAATATATTTTAAAAAATGAACAATTTAAATTATCAAAATAAGGCCTCAAATGAGCCCCATTGATGACACAATAATGACCCTAAGTTCTAAAAAATTTAGAATTTGTTTAGAAAGTTATTGTTTTAGTAATTTTTTAATTAAAATATGAGATTAAAAAAATCAAAATATTTAGAAATGATTTTTGATGTTTTATAGAAAGAAGTGCAAAATATAAACAAAATAAAAATAAATTTTTAATTTTTTTATATTAATTTTTTGACTTTTTAACTTTTTTTAATGCCTTTTCCGCCTTTTTAATGTCATTTCCCAAACAAGGCGATCATCCAAACATTAGTCTCATTTAAAAACACTATTTAATTAAAAAGAGTTTTTTTTTCCTTCTGATAGTTAATTAAAAAGAGTTGATTAATATTGTGTTGTTACAATTTAGATTATACCTGATTTGACATTTTAACTTATTTGACCCTCAAAAAAAAAAAAAGCGAGATTATCTTAAGAAATAATTTGTAATTTTTTTAACTTATTTAAAACTTTTAAATACATATTGACAAAAGAGTCTAGTTTCTTTTATTGTAATTATAATTTCTGAGGATAATTTAGATATTTGCCCAACAAAAAAAGTTATTGTATATGTAATGAATGATATTTCAAAATTAAAAAATTCGATAACTTTTAATGTGTATCTTTGTTTTTAATTAAAAAATTTAAAAACTTCTTGTCGAGATCTACTAAAAAAGATCCATGATAAAAATTACTGTGATTGTCTTTAACGAAATTTCACTATTTTAAAGAAGAGAAATTTCAAATTCAGACCTAAATTACAAAAATGGGGCCAAGCTATAATCAAACCATTGAAATTTCATAGTTTTTGCCCATTGAATGTCATTGTACAAAAAAGTAAGGTTACGTTTGTTAGAGTTTTAAAATTATGATTTGATAATAGAGTTGTATTTTGAGTTTATGAGTTTTGAAATTATGATTTGAGTATGGAAAATTTGTTTGGTTATGAGTTTTTGAAAAGAATTTTGAATTGAGTTTAGAATAATTGATGTGACATATGATATTTGATTCAAAAACTTGTAACTCATAACCAAATACACAACCAAAAATTCTATTCAAAGCTAATAAAAAATTTAAGAAATAGAAAATATTTTTTATTTAATATATAAAAAATTACATGTGCCAGTTGCCCAAAAAAAAAAATACACTGTTTCGGTCAACCGGCCGGACGTCCGGGAGGGCGACCGGGTAGGCAAAATTTCAAATTCAAATCCACCTGAAATGAGTTTTCAAAAGTGGTGTGGAATTAATTTTTGAACACTATCCAAACAGAGGGTTCAGGGGAAAGGATAGAATCATATTTCAAAAGCTTCTCCAAACTTGTTTGATAACCATTTCGTTTTCAGTTTATATTTATAAAAATTTAAAAATTTGTCATAAAAAATTGTTCGATAATTTTTTTGGTTTATAAATAGTTGTCTCAGTTTATAAATTTTACGAAAAAACATAAACTCAAAAAATGAGTTTACGTTGGTTTTTAAATACAAATTTAAAAATTTGACAAACAAATTTTTTTTTTCAATTAATTTTTTTTATCAATTAATTTTTTTCAATTAATTTTTTTTTTCAAATATATTTTTTTTCAATTATAATTTTTATAATCCCATGGTCATAAATAATAAAAAATAAATATAAATATTTTAGGCCTAAACAAACATATTTTTTAGTTTATGTTTTTAAAAATTTTTAAACATTTTGTTCAAACCAAACATGTTTGTAGTTTATGTTTTTCTAAAAATAAACAAAAATCAATTTATAAAATTTTTGTAAACATAAACCAAAAACGTAAACGTTATCAAACGTTACCATAAATTTTCAATTGAGAACTAAAAATTGCAAAATGAGTACTTAATTTCAAATTTAGAGCTCTAAAAATGAAAACTTTAAAGTAGCGTTTGGCAACGTTTACGTTTTTTGTTTATGTTTACAAAAATTTTATAAATTAATTTTTGTTTATTTTTAAAAAAACATAAATTACAAACACGTTTAATTTGAACAAAATGTTACAAGAGGCAAACGTCGAAAAACACGAATGAATAGTACAATGGGGTGTCCTAAATAAGTGCACTTTTTGTCTTTTTAGACTAAAAAGTTGAGGAAAAAAATATAGATGTTTGGATTAACTTTTTGACTTTTTATGAAAAAATGTATATTAAAAAATTGTATAAAGAAGTGTGTAGAAGAAGATTGGAGAGGTGTAGGCCACAGCCGTACAATCTGCACAAGTGAAATGGGAGTAAGAAATTATTGGCTACTTTTCGGGCATTGCATTGGACGGTTTTGTTCGGCCCGTGGGGGTCATCACGGGTCCCATCGTTGAGTACTATATGTATATAAAAATCACGTTGATCGGATATCGATAGCTATCTGATCAGATTTATATTTTTTCAATCGTTAATTATAACACCATCCATTTGTTGTACATAACTGATTTGATCATGCAGTTATCGATATCCGATCAATGTGATTTTTTACAGACATATAGTACTCAACGAGTTCTACATATTGAACGGTTCAGATTATCAAAACGGGACCCGTGATTTCCCCCATGGGCCGAACAGCAACCATCTAAAATTACACCCAATCATTTCATTTTTGTCAACAAACGCAGCACAGCAGCTGCACGTACATGATATCAAAGTTGTACTTTTGTTTAGAAAATTGATTTTTTAAATTTTTTTTTTTTTGTAAATAGTGATAACTTTTTAATTTTTTGGTGTTGTTTGTCAAGTTGGTTTGTGGCTAAAACAGCCACAAAAGAAAAAATAAACTATTTTAGCCATAACAAACAAAACATCACTTTCAACCCATAATCATTACACTCTTCTCTCACAAAAAAAGCCAAAAAAGTCAAAAAGCCAAAAAATTCTTCCCAAACCAAGCTTTTTAGCTCAAGCTAAAATAGTCAAAAAAACCAAAAAATCAAAAAGCCAACTTACTTTCCAAACGGAGGCAATTTGTCTTTTTTAGACTATGCCACGCCAGCCCAAAATATGAGATGGAGCTGGGTTTACCTCTTCTTAGCTCCAAAAAGTTCCCATTTATAACCAACAGTAACATTGTCAAAGGAATCAATTCATCTGTCTACCCAAATGTGTTTGGTTTAATTTTGGGAGATAAATTTTTTTTTAAAAATTTGGAAAAAGAGTTTAAAATTTTTTTTGATTTATTTGGTTGTATATTTTAGAAATAGTTTTGGAGTATAGAAGTTTAGATTTGATATTTTGTTGTAGTTCAATAGATGTGTGTGAGAGAAAAAGTGATTGAGAATGAGAGAGGAGAGAAAAAAAGTGATTACTTGATGTGTAGGAGATAGAAAGGGATTTTGAAAAAAAAAAATTTCCAAAATCACTAAATCAAACAAAATTTTAGAAATTTTTTTCTAAAATTTATTTCTCAAATACAAACCAAACAAAGCCAAGTTGCGAACACAGATCTACCCAAACATGATATTCTAGTACCTCTGCAAAACTTATCTAATATCCATAATGGAGATTTATGTTAGTGTTGATGTGCTGTAAATTTGATTTATTTCATCAAGTTTAGAGTATGAATCAAGGTTATTGTTATTTTCTATGAATATTGTTGTTATCATGGATGTGTTATGATAAATATTATCATTTGTTTGATTAATATTCTACGTAAATTAATATTATTGTCAAATAAAATTAAAATAAAAAAACAAAACATATATACTAATTTTGGGGTTAATAAATATGTTTTTGTTTTCAAATGTTCAAAAAATAATTTGTTAATCAAACATGTTCTCTATTTATTTTTTTTAATAAATAAACAAAACATGATTATAGTTTTTTGTAAATAAAAATAAAAATAAAAAATTGTTAATTTTACCAAATGGGCCCTAAAAAATTCGGTCACAAACACATCCAAAATAATTTTCACAAAGATAATTTTGATATTATTTGTGGGGAGAAAAGAAATTTTAAGGGTTTTAGAATTTATAAGTAGAGGTCCAAAATAATTGATGGAATGCTAATAGTAGCACTCTTTCAATAAATCATACATGTATCGCAAACATATTACTTACATTTCATTAAATCACAAACACTCTTATCATTTAACAAAAATACACGAACTCCCTTCAAATTTTGCAAAAATGTCATACACTTCGTCTATGCGCAACTACTCCACTCTTCTCGCAAATTTGGTAAGAAGTAGAGAATAAAAACTTTATAAAAGATGATCAAGAGTTAGTTTTCTAAAAGGTATGTTGTTTCATCTCTATGAAATAGAATAGATATACTACATCATTTGAGGACTTAACCATCCAAGTGCTAATCCAACAAGCACCCTTTCCGGAATTTGGTGGTTGGTTTACTGTGCAAAAAACATCTTGCCGCATCAGTTAATTGCTTGGAAAAGGAGCAAAAAATTTTACCCACCGCAGTGAGTATGTTATATTGTTCTCCAAAACCGATGAAACATGAATACGGGTACGTCAATACGGTAAAATTTAAAAAAAAGTAAGTTATGTGTGTATGGTTTGGTACGCTTTTAAAAAAATATTTATTTTTAATTTAGAATAATATAAAAAGGAAAATGTTATAAATCTCAAATAAATTACCAAATAGATTATCAAACATCTCACATGGTTGTGGGATCTATTTACATGTGATTTGTGTGGGTCCCACACCCATGTGAGAGATTTTATAATTTTTTTTGGGATCCCTACCATAACTCATATAAAAATTAATTGAATGGTTTAATTTGTTAAGATTCAACCTACAATTAACATTTAATTCTAAAAGTAAATGTATAAATCAAAATTAAATATCAATATATTAAATAATTTACAAATCATAGTTTAATTTTAAAAATATTCTAAGCATAAAACTAAAAATAAAAAAGAAATATAGTGAAAGGAGTTTTATCTCTGTAGTAGAAGAAAATATTGTTTCAACTGAAGTATGGTACGGTTTGAGTATATAGTAAGTACATCTAGGTATACCAAAAATTAAGAAAAAAAATTTGAATAAATGTTTCGTGTATTCGGTACGTATGCAGAAGTACCATACAAGATATTATACACCGATAAATACCAAATACAGATACGACATGTTTTTCAAAATATCCATACTTGATAGTCCAAAACCCATATTCTATTTATCCCATTCATGTTAGGTCAAGTAGATACTTGGAGATGAGTTACATTTTTGGTATTTTACCTCTTTGATCTCTCTCTCTCTCTCTCTCTCTCTCTCTCTCTCTATATATATATATATATATTTGTGCAGACTTGAATTTTGGCAACTCCTACCTACCTTGAAGATAGGAACTGCTTCAGAATAGAGTCGGACTAAAATTATTGGAAGAGGGGAAGCCATAGGGACATATTCTATATATAGAAAATAATATATATTTTCTTTTTTGGGCCAATCAGCAAAATTTTTCAAATTCACACTCTTATATGGGCCAAAAATCAGATCAACATACATACCTACAGATTCACAATGGACCAACCTAAAATGATGGCCCAATAGGTGAGAGACTAATTGAAAATAATAGGGATAATTACACGTAGGTGTCTATGGACTGGGATTATTTATTGGGTAATGTTAGGAATATTAAATTTTTTATCAAATGTTTTACATGAGTGAGTGTGGATTGTATACCCATGTGAGATATTTGGTTATTCATTTGATAGAAAATTTGGGACCTATAACATTTTTCTTATTTATTCAAAAGTCTAATTTTTTATTTTTTTTTTCACACATTTTCCTCTCATTTGATAATGACGTTTTTTTTTTTTTTTTTTTTTTTTTTTTTTTGAGACATTTCAAAATATATGTGCTGCGTTTGTAGAATGATCATTTAATACTTGAGAAATTTATTAAAGTGATAAATAATTGAGATATTTTAACTTTTATTTGTGAGTTTTAATTTATTTTTAGTTTATTTGTATTAGTTTTTGTTGAAATATTATGTTGAAAGTGTAATTAGTTGAATTGTAATTTTATTTTGGTCCCTATTATTTTAATTTGAATATTTTGATCCATACACTTTAAATCTAGTTTCGCACATTATTTTATTTCAATTTTCTAAAAATTAAATTTTTGTTTTTTGTATTTATTTTTTTGTTTTTAGTGATTTTTTAAAAATATTTTAAGCAAATTTTTTACTTTTTACATGCACCTAATCTAAATGTATCTAAAAAATAAAATATTTTATAAAAAAAAATTTTAAAAAAATCAATAAATATACAAGAATACAAAAATGTATCGAATTTTTGTAATTTTTTTTTTATATTTTTGGTAATTAGTGAATTTTTTAATTTTTTCCACAAATATTATACTTTTAAATTGTATTTATATTAAGTGTATGTAAAAAGTAAAAAAAATTGCTTAAAACAGTAAAAAAATTCACTAAAAACAAAAAAATATATATATAAAAAATAACAAACTCAATTTCCAAAAAATTAAATTTGGAACCAAACAAATTTGATTTTTTTGTATTTTTGTTAATTTTGCATACGTATACATGTCAAGTAGAGATTTACAAGTGTCCAAAAATCGTTAAGTTTAACATCTAACTTAACAAAGTTGAAACTAAAGTTAAATATGAGGACTAAATTATTCAATTTGAAACAATAGGTACCAAAATAAAGTTGGAGTCAAACCATAAAGATGAAAAGTGTAATTAATCCAAAAAGTTAGGTTTCAAATTTTAGATATTGTCTGATATGTCATCAATGTATTAGTATAAAAGATGAAAGGTAGGAACTTATTAAAACTAATGCAAATCTAAAATTTGAAAACCAAATTTAATCATTGTAGTATTATTGATGGATTAATAAAATAAAAAGAAAAGGGTGCAAGGTAACATAGAAGCAAAAGAAAAATAAATAAATAAATAAAATGGTTGGTGAAAATAAATAAATAATGTATATGTGACAAATAGATTAGTATTCTAAAATAATGAGTGAGAAGAAATGAAAATAATTATATTGTATTAAAATTGAATCCATCATAATCTTGACATTGAACATATAGATAGTAGTCCCAAAAAAAAGCTTACCAAAGAGATATAATCAATGGATACTTACAGGTCAGTCCCATTGATCGGACTCATTTACCTATAAATCCTATTCATTTTTTCATTTATCAATATCTCTAAAATACCTTCCCTCACCCATACGATCACTACTACCTTGACACCCTACCACTGACAACTATCGACATCACCTCCTATTGTCGAAGACCAACTACCTCCACCGACCGACCACTTTCGACTGTCAGCAACCATCGTCGATCCCCGTTTCTAACTGCCAACGACCACCACCGACCTCCGACGACCCCTTTGGCCGCTGTCTTTGACTGTCGATGACCATTATTGACCTCCAGCAACCTCCAACAATATTTTTGGCCAATTTCAATCTCTAATACATCACCACAACCACCATTTCCTTGGATTTAGTGGCAACAAGAGAAAATCAGAAGAAGAATGATGAACAGAATAGAGGAGAGGGATGAGGAGTCCCTACCAGATGTTATCATCATTCTTCACATTCAGAAATCAACACAAAAAATCAAAGATAGGTTCATTAAACCCAATTCCTACAGTAATGAATACGAGCACAATTGAAATTCTTGAGGAGTTATACATTTGTGTATTGATAAGACCATTCACTATTTCTTAAAACTCGATCTCTTCCCCATATGAACTATATAGCCAAGAGAAACCATGAACCAGAATAGAAGAGTTTGCCCCACCTATGAAATATTTCATAGTAGCTTCATTAGGCCGTACATCTTTTTTGGTATATCCAGATAATAGGTAGGAGCATAATTTATCACTAACTGTTTGTAAAAAAAATTACAGAAGGCAAATCTAGTCATCACTGTCACAAATCAATACAAGAAACAAAGAAATTCAGTGATAAATTTATCACTGATGTATTAAATCTTGATTTGGCAGCAAAGTTGGCTTGAAAGAAATAAAGAGGTAATGAAGGAGATAGAGAGAGACAAGATATGGAGAATCATTGTTGCTTTGAGTCAATTAAAGTTGATTTCACCATGTAAACAACTAGATTGGTGTAGATCTAGAACATTTGAGATCACTGGAAACATGGTAGATAACGAGGATGATAGAGATTACTAGATTTGCAGCGATGACGATGCATCTGTGACGATGGAGTGTAGATCGGAGATAGTAAAGTGTAGATTAGCGACAATGGAGTGTAGATTGGCGATGGTAGTGTAGATCAGTGACGGTGGAAGTGATTGGTGAACAATGGTGGATCGGAGATGGTGGAGTGTAAATCGGCAATGTTGGAGATGGTTGGTGGATGGTGATGGTGGCAGCAGTGGCTGGTAGAGGTGGTTGGTGGCGGGTGAATGACCATGGCAACAGTGGTGGTGTAACAATAGTGGCAGTGAGACGGTGGTGTAGGAAGAAAGAAGAAGAAGAAGAAGAAGATGATGATGATAACAACCTAAAAAAATTTAAAAATTTGATAGAAAGAGAGAAGATAAGAGAAAAAGAGAAAATTAATAAAGATTAATAAAGGTAATATAGGCATCTTAGGCCTTAATGGTGCATTTAAAAAATTCATTAGAGTTAAAGGCATTTAAGTCCCAAAAGTAGTACTGGTCAGTAATAAATCCTATAGGAATCTCAGCAACTTTTAAGTCTAAAAACTTCATAAGATCGGGCTATTCATATATATATTTTGTCAAGAACAATAAACCATTGGCATCAAGAGCCACCAAAAAATCCAGCCACCATGATTATTTCATTTTCCCTCACGAAATCTATAATATTCTTTGGAGCTCAAATAGTAGAAAAGTTCAACTGAGAGAGGGCATGATGTATAATCCAAGAACTTATCACTAACTAGAACTAACTCTTTGACCAAACCTCATTATTCATGTATCTCATTAGTAGATTTCATCGCTCAATACTTGGATTTAAATCTCCATAGTCACTCAGTAGAATTGAAGAGAAATTTACTCTTCAGCACTCATAGCATGTGGTAGGACCTTAGTTTCGGCCGCCACATAGGTGCGATGGGATCTGCAGATTGTTGTATGGTGCTGAGAGACAATATTCCCTAACAAATATGTAGATTACTTTATCTCCATAACCATTTTTTTCGCCTAAAACCAAAAATAAATAAATAATCCAAAAAATTATGCAGTGCTTTCATTGCCCCCAACAATTTCATAAACCACACATTTATACAAGTCTTAGACACATACTGGTGGCCTCACACTGGGGCTGATTGTGCCCCTGGAGTACATATTAAGTCCTCTATTTTTTCTTCTTTATAAACAAAATATAAAAAAAAAAATTTAAAACATTCGTCACTTTTATACAAAAATTAATTTTCAATTTTTTTTTTTTTTATATTTCCTAAAAAGTAAGTTACTTTTTTTAACAAAAAATTCCCTCAAACAACTTTTGAAAACAATCACCTAACAAATTCTCTTTGCTTTCTGAAAAAATGAAAAATATATATATTAAAAACACAATTATTCCTAATTTCCCTGAAGAATAGAGTTTATAAGAGCATTCACAGTGATTTTTAAAAAAATTTTTAATATTTGATGGATATAAGATATTCCAACGAAACCCAATAAATTACAATCATAGTAGTGAAAATCAAATACAATATAAAATTTTACAAAGAAACTCCCAAAGTGGGAGAGAAAACCCCAATTAAATACACGGAGAGTAAGACACACATGCAAGTGGATAGATTCGAACTACTGACACCCACACGCAAATCGATAGATTCGAACTACTGACCTCCTAGTGAGGTACAAGAGTTCTAACCAATCAGACTGATCTCGTTTGGTTTTGCGGTGGTTTGTTAGTGTATACTTTTTGTAATATTATTCAATTGTTTTATTTTTTTTACATACATGGCAATATCCGCATATTCACTAAGTTCCACTTTTATTAATTTTTATCAGATAACACATAATTTTAATATTTTCATTACAGATGCCTTAAAATATACTAACATAGCTCTCAAGGAACTACATAGAAGTAACCCTGAAAAGGATGGGCTAACCTCTCCCAACGTGTAGGCTGGACCCTCACCGTTTTGGCCTCTAGTTCATCCACCAGCATCCTGCTTTTAATAACAATACAAAAGAATGGGTCATGTGCACCTAATTGAGGTTAGCAATTTGCAATCAATTCAAGAATAATTATATAAAAAGATTTTAAGGAAAACGATATAGATATGCAACATTTAATATAAGTAAAACAATTTGGACATTATCTTCCACTCCCACCACAAAAACAAAAAGTCCACAAGGATTAAGAACCAAAGGTCACAAATCCACTCAATGCCAGGTCCACAAAAAGTAGGGGAAAAACATCAATGAAAATGACATAAAATTGTCACATACATGAGAAAACCTTCAATAAAACCATCATATTATAATATTATTAACCCGTAATATCATAATTTAATAATAAAATATCAAGTAAGATGGGTAAATTTCACAATACAAATGTAACTATTAGAGGTTCACTCATCCAATTAAATACCTTGTCATAAAATAATAATATGATAAGTTAAATTTCATCGTTATATTAAAATTTTTCAACATAAAGGGTTTGTTCATTGAACAATAGTACAAACTCTCTCTCTCTCTAGTATTCTCAGAAAGGTGTCTCAGAGCTTTTCTTGTTTACTCAACCTCTTCAAAAACCATTTTAGTCACCCAGATTCTCTCATAACCCAAAAAATAAAGTTACAATGATTGAAAAAGCCACCACAGCCTTCATAGCCATAGCCACCTCTCTCTCCTTCCTCTTCCTTTCATCCCCTCCAAAATCCTCCTATCATAACCTACTCCTATCCATATCAGACAATACCTCAATATCACAACACCTCTTCACCCTCACTCGCCGGCCCCATGTCGCCGGCTCCCAAGCAAACGCCGAAGCTGCAGCCTATGTGCTATCCACTCTTACTTCCTGCAACATCCGCACGCACATAGCATCCTTTGATGTGCTCCTCACTTACCCTGTTTCGCGTTCCCTGATGCTAACGCGCCAACCACCAGACCCTCCCATCTCACTTGATCTCCAACAAAAAACCTATGATGGTGATCCATATGCCGATGTAGCTAATGAAGTTCTACCTACCTTTCACGGATATGCAAAATCAGGTACCGTGTCTGGACCGGTAGTTTATGTGAATTATGGGCGCGTGCAAGACTATGCAACATTGAAGGAAATGGGAGTGAATATGTCCGGCACTGTTGCACTAGCAAAATATGGACAGATATTTAGAGGGGACATTGTGGCGAATGCTTATGATGCAGGTGCTGTAGGGGTATTAATCTATACAGATAGGAAGGATTACGGTGGCGGGGGAGGTAGTGCAAAGTGGTTTCCTGATGACAAGTGGATGCCGCCAAGTGGAGTCCAGGTGGGATCGGTGTTTCGTGGGACTGGTGATCCTACCACACCCGGTTGGCCTAGTTCCCGGGCATGCGAGAGGCTATCAGATGATGAGGTGGAACAAAGAGCCGATGTTCCACACATACCTTCATTGCCAGTGTCCTGGGCGAATAGTGATGCAATCATGAGATCTATAGGTGGGCCCGTAGCTAATGATGATTGGCAAGGAGGCATTGATGCACCAGTTTACAGAGTTGGACCAGGACCTGGAATTTTAGAGCTTAGTTATACGGTAAGTGTCCACAGTACTACATAGGCAGGTAACAGGTTAACCATTTTCATAGTCAACATAATACCATATCAAACATTTGTGTGGGATATTGTAAGGAACTATTGGTTCAGCCTCAAGAACCAAGTAATACGAGTGACCAGAATATGTGCCTAAGCAAATTGGTGAATAGATATTTTGATGGGTTTTTTCAGGGAAAACAAGTTCTAAGCACAATTGAGAATGTTATTGGCATTATTGACGGAGTAGAAGAACCTGACCGGTATGTGGAAATCCCCCTTATAACGGTATTCTAGTATTCATACCATTGTGATTGGAGAACACTGAGAAAGTAATGTGTCGTGTCCAACATTGACATGACATTCATCAGTCACTTCCTAGCACTTAAGACACATAAAATATATTATAAGTTGAATGAAATAACTTGGAATCGAACGATAAAATAAAAACAATGTAAACTTATATCTATTTTCCTCTTTTAGAATTTAAAAATATTATCTTTTACTTAAATATTTAATATGTATGACATAATAAATATATAAAATTGTATAATTTGCAAGTGTTCTCACATGTCGTGTCCTACATTTTTTGAAAATTCCCGTGTTGACGGGTTTGTTTTGTGTCTGTGTCCGTGTAACCTATTTGTGTCATCTTTTACTTAAATATTAGATATATATGACATATAATAAATATATAAAATTATATATTTTGTAAGTGTCCCCACGTGTCATGTCTTACATTTTTTGAAAATTTCCGTATTGACGTGTTTGTGTTGTGTCCTTGTCCGTGTTACCTATCTGTGTCTGTTCTTCTTAGGGAGAACATCACTTAGCTCCAATATGCATTCCCCAGAATACTACAAAAGAAAAAAGAGCAAAGCATCAACAAGAAATCATGAACTCATCGATGTGGAACAAAATTAAGTATCAAAGGAACTGACCTTTATAATGATTTTAATCACCCTGTTGCAACTATGCATAGATTTGTGATTCTGGGTAACCATCGGGATGCATGGACATTTGGAGCTGTTGATCCTAACAGTGGCACTGCATCCATGCTTGAGGTAATTATGGATCCAATGCATTCCCTTATTGTCTCCTCTTTTTCTTCATTTAAAAAATTCTCATCTTTTAACAAATAACTAGACCTTTACCTGATTTTCATGTGGGATGAAGGTTGCACAAAGGCTAGGTAAGCTGCAGAAAAGAGGCTGGAAACCACGACGAACAATTGTCTTTTGCAATTGGGACGCTGAGGAGTATGGCCTGGTCTCTCTCTCTCTCTCTCTCTCTCTCTCTCTCACACACACACACACACGCATCCACACACATCACAAAACAAGTTTGACTAAATTCAAAACGTTTCCCATTTCCAGATAGGATCTACAGAATGGGTTGAAGAAAACAGGGAAATGATAGCTTCAAGAGTAGTTGCTTATTTGAATGTTGATTCTGCGGTACATGATGCAGGTTTCCACGCCTCTGCAACTCCACAGCTTGATGAACTACTCAAACAAGCCGCCCAACAGGTAACCCCAAAGAATTACCAAAAACAATAGTGACAGTGGCTACAAAAACAAAAAAATACAGACAACAGATGACTTCGCTTATCAGTGGTCCTTGATTTAATTGTTCTTCCACCTGGTTATTGAATTATCCCACTCATCTTAAAGTTTTTAAAGGAGAATGCATAATGCGAGACATTTTACCCCTCATGAGGCAGCATAAGCCTCAAGGCATCGAGGCGCAAGCATTTTTAATATTTAGTAAAAAAATACAATGTTTTAACATATTAAAACACTACTAAAAATTAAATATAAAGGTTTAAATGCTTTTCTCCTAAAAGCATCAAACATTTTAATGTAGAGAAGGAAGCTACCCTCCATCGATGGTGAAATTGACATTTGTAGCTTTAGTTATTGAACTTCTCACTTGAGCCTTAACTGGTTTTTTTTTTTTTTCCTTTTTTTCTTGGTCATTTACTTGATTTTTTCATGGAATATAGTTACAAGGTCCCTCTTTTTTATGTTCAAGCTCTTCATGTGCATACTTTTCATATGCTTATGCTCAAAAGGCTTATAAAGTGTAGATGAGGCACACATCTCAGACTGTGATGCGCATGTTTGTGCGGAGTATCGCACAAAAATCAAAGCCTCGATGCATTTTTCCATACAACTCGAGGCAAACCTCAATAAAGCCTTTTAAAACTCAACTTATTCAAATTTGTACTTATCTTGGAAGGTTCAAGACCCAGATAACTCATCACAAACAATCTATGACACCTGGTTTGGCTCTAGCAACAATTCCTTGGTAAGTATTTTGAAGTTTCTTCAACAACAAAAAAGTGAAAAGTAAATTTGGTAGAATGATGTCAAAAAAAATTTAGTTCAACTAATTTACCTGAACTCCATGTATGAAGATTGGAAGGTTAGGAGGTGGGGGATCAGATTATGCAGCCTTTGTACAACATATTGGTGTTCCCTCAGCTGATATGTCTTTTGGCAAAGGTAACTAAAACATATTTGTTCTGACATTACCTTTCATTTGGAGGCATAATGACCAAAACAACGAATATGAAAAGCAGGAAAACAGAATAAGGCTAAGCTAACCTAAGATGCATTTTTTTTTATACAATTATCTGTGATATATATAAACAAAAGGAACAATGACCACAATATGCAAATACTTCAAAAGCATCAAAATCCTATAGAATTGGAGTAACTAGAAAAGCATTCTGGCTAGATTTTGGATCTCCCTTGAATGATTTATAAGCAATACCATGCAATCACTCTATGCATTTGTAATCATCATAATACTATATAATCTATGCAATATTTATCAAAAAATAATATAATCTAGTGTAAATATCTATATCTATCACAAATCATACATGAGATAAAAATTCAAGATTTATTAATGGAAAAAAAAATTATAGCTATTACTACCAGGGAATGCACATTATTCTCTTCCCATCTCCATAGAAAATGAAACAAGTGCCCAATACCTATTTGCTTCTAGACTAATCCCAATTGGCACACCAAATTTATTGAAGCCATAATTGTTAGAACATTTAAGCAACCATGCCAAATTTTCCTTTATGGTTCCTAATGTACATCATACATTCTTGAATGAAAAATAAGCAATAATTGTACATACTACTGACATTCTACTAGAACAAATATGACTAACAAAGTACAAAGAGAAGAAGTTATTTTATAGTGAAGTACAAAGGAATAGGAATAGAGGAATAGAATATGGATATTTAACAAGAGGTGGCAAACTGAACCCAAAGCCTATGAACCCGTCCAATTAAAGCCCCTTTGAACCCGTCCACATCCATAAATGGGTTGCTTCTAGCCAACCCAATTAAAATTGGATTTAAATGGATTGGACATGGGTTGCCATTTAAATGGGTACCAGACACATCCTTCACCACTACCACCACCTCCACCACCACTTCCACCACCACCACCCCATCATCGCCACTGCCACTCCACCACAAGATATCTTGTAGATTGAAACTTGAAATAATGACCTGATTGCTTACTATTGTCATCTTGGGACTGGATATGTAACTTCGAATTCTTAAACTGGAGATGCCTCCAGGTTGGCTGGTACAATTTTGTATGTCTATTTCTTCCACCTGTGAGGTTGAGCGTCATTCCACCACAATAATATGGTCAACAATGTGAAAGTTTTGCATATTATTTTACTTTTGATTGGTTCCCTAAATGTTGTTCCCAGAGTAAGCTAAGCCTTTCCTCAACAAGCCTTCCCAACTACTTGGGGTGGTTATAACTTATATGGATCTACCTTCCCTAGTAAATAGATGCAGAGCCACATCCTTGATTTTAATCAAGGTAATCAAGTGCTAACCAAATAAATAAAGTAATCTACAAATGATGCAATCCACAAGAAGAGCAAGAAAAAGCAAAGTTAAATAAGTGGCAATATTTGGAAATCGCCGTGGTTTCAAGCTACTAGTGCTATGAAGCACGGACACCTTGGAGAAGGCTACGTATCAGTGTCGGACACGCGTCGGACACGGACACGCGTCGGACACGCGGTGGACACGTGTCCGACACGCAGTGAAAGGTGTCCCCTTTTTTTTTTTGAATTTTTTGTCACCGGAGACGTTCTGGACACGCTTGGGACACCTTTGGGACACGACGGAGTAAAATTCATAATTTATGAAACTTCTGTGGAGTCAATTTGTAAATAACAAAACCAGAACAAATTGTTGAACCCTAGATTCGAAAGAACAGAGAGAACAGAAGATAGAAAGAGAGAGAGAGAGGGTCGCCGGCACACCTGGTAGCTCTTCGCTTGTCGGTGGTCGCTGGTCTGTCGTCGCTGTTCTTGCAGTTATCCAAGGTACGACTTCCATCTTCTTCTGCGATCTTCTTCTTCTTCTGCAATCTTCTTCTTCGATCTTCTTATTCTTCTTCGATCTTCTCTTCGTCTCTCTCAGTCGCTCTCTCTCTCTCTTCGTCTCTCTCAGTCGCTGGTCTCTTGTTTTATTTTATACGGTTGATATACTACTAATAATATACTAATAATATATATATACACTATTATATTTTATACGCTGGTCTCTTCGTTCATATACTAATAATATATATACATATATATATTTATATTCTAATAATAATAGTATATATATTATATACTAACAAAAATCTTTTTTTTTTCTTTTTTTTTTCTTTTCCTTTTTTCTATTTTTTAGATATTATTATTTGTTTAAATAAATTATTTTTATTTGTAAGAAAATTTTAATTTGTGAATAATATTTATATTTTTTAATTTTACATATAATAAATAAATAAAATTATATATATTGAACGTGTCCCCAGCGTGTCGTGTCCCCTATTTTTTGAAAATTTGCGTTTTTGCATGTCCGTGTCGTGTCCATGTCGTGTCGCGTGTCCGTGTCCGTGCATCATAGTACTAGTGTTATTAGAGTCCTATTTTATGATTATTTTAAGTTATCTAGGATTTTTAGTTCAAGGGTAGTTTGGAAATTTCATAATTTTCTAGACATGGGTTATGCAGGTCATCTCATGGGTCAAGTTTAATTTGTTTTTTTATTCATGTGTCTTATTTGGTCTTGAATTGGTTTTGGAAATCAAAATTTTAGTAGTTTCCTATTTTGGAATCCTAGTTGGTTCAAGAAGCCTTCCTATTTTGGAATCCTAGACATGGGTTATGCAGGTCATCTCATGGGTCAAGTTTAATTTGTTTTTTTATTCATGTGTCTTATTTGGTCTTGAATTGGTTTTGGAAATCAAAATTTTAGTAGTTTCCTATTTTGGAATCCTAGTTGGTTCAAGAAGCCTTTCTATTTAAAATCATGTAATGTTTCTAATTCAATAGAGTTGATATTTCAGAGAATTTTCAGTGTTTTGAAGCCTCTTTTGGGTTTGTGTGATCTTAGTTGCAGGAATCGTGGTAACAGGTCACGAATCTTCGTAAGAAACGCGATTCCGCGTTTCTTAGAAAGAAACGTGTAGGAATCGCGTTTCTGTAGAGAGAGAAACGCGATCCTGTCCAAGATGGGAACGTTGGTGAAGAACAAAACCCTAGGTCAACAAAGAGAGAGGAGAAAGAAGGTGAAGAAGAACCTAATTGTGTCTGGTATGTCCTTTGCTTCGTTTTTCTTCTTCTTTCATCACTTCGAAGGTCGTCTCTCTCTCTCTCTCTCTCTCTCTGTTTTTCGTCTCTATCGCAGTTCGTCTCTCTCTCTGTGTTTTTCGTCTGTCGAGTTCGTCTTTCTCTCTCTGTGGCAAATCGTCTCTCTCTCTCTCTCGCAGATCGTCTCTCTCTCTCGCAAACCCTCTCCTTGCTTATCGCCATCGCCATCGCCATCGTCACCGTCTCTGCCTTCTCTCCTCTGCCTTCGTCTCTGTTCTTTCTTCCCGATATATACGTATATATCTGATCAAAAAGAAATATAAGTAATAGATATAAGATAAAACATATAAATATATAATAAATATATATATTTAAAAAATAAAAAAACATTAATACATTATTAATACATTAATATATTTAAAGATAAAATCTTTAAATAAATATAAATAAATATATATATTTAAAAAATAAAAAACATTAATACATTATTATTTAATATATATCATATATATACATATAAATATATAATAAAAAAATAAAAATATTAATATATATAATCTTTATAATATATTTCCATAAAAAAAAATATTAACACATACAAATATAACATATATATATGAGTATATATTATACATATTAATAAAAAAACACACACATATATGTAAAATAAAATAAAAATAAATTACCAATAACACATTATTTAAAAAATATAATAAATAAATAAAATAATTAATGTGTATTAAAATAAAAATATTTATAAAAAAGCTTCTAATGTGTATTAAAATATATATATATTACCGCTTTCCGAGACGCTCCCAACCTAAGAAACTTCTATCGGCTCACGCTTCCCCGCTCCCGCTCCCGCTTCGTGCAACTAAGTGTGTGATACAACCTTAACTCTGGGTGTGATGCCTAAGGCCTCTAAAAGTGATTCTTAAAACTATCTCCTTCTTTCTTCTTTCTTTCTTGAATTTCTGCACTGTTCATGGGTGTTCACAGCCCCAAAAAATCAATCTTTCTTCTTATTACATTAAGCCTTAACCCTAATTCTTCCATACACTAGTAGAAGCTCTAAATTTCCCATTACTCTTCAGATTGAAACCACAATAAAAACACATAGAAATTCAGCATTACAGTTCTCATAGTGTAGTCCTACATCAACAAGCCAAATTAGTTAGGTCTACAAAATTTATTTCTCCTTATCTTGCTTCATCCACATTAAAGCTACAAACAAGCCTTGTGTCCAAAAAACCAAAAAATCCTTTCTAAATAGTCGATACTCCTGAAAGACTCCTTTTATCTGCTTCATCCACATTAAGGCTACTAAATTATACTCAGTACCCCTCCACTTTCAGTAAAATCTCACTTTGGTCCCTCCACTTATAATTATAACAGCCAACCCCCTCACACTTTAAATCAAGTTCTAATCTCATCCTTTCGTCCATGTACCGTAAATAAAGTTAATGAAAATTGAAAGTGGAGGGATTAAAGTGAGATTTTGGTGAAAGTGAGAAGATTAAAGTAAGATTTTAGTAAAAGTGCAAGGATGCTAATGAGAAAACAAAAATTGTTGCACATGCATCAAATGACAAGTTCCGTTAATGGTAAACGGATGGAATGATGAGATTGCAACTTGACTTAAAGTGTAAAGGGTTAACTTTTACAATTCAAAGTGAAGGGACTAAAGGGAGATTTTAGTAAAACAATTTTAGCAAACGTGCAAAGGTACTAAGGGTAATTAACCCACCTTTTTTTTTATAAGTAAAGATATTATTCAAGAAAGAGAATCAAGACGATGCCAATGAATACAAAAAAAAGCCACCCCAACCACCTCCTAATTTATACAGAATGATAATCCAAGAAATATAAAAAAGAAAACACATCTAGATCCACATTCCTCGAGACTATACAAGACCCCCAGAAATCTAGGTCTAGGTGTAGGTATCAATTAGTGGTGGTGTATTTTTGTTAACATCATCTCGATGCTCTTCTCTTAATAAAATTTTCCTTTTTCTTATCCCAAAAAAAATTAAAAAACTACAGAGTTTTGTTTTTCCCATGCATATGTAGTTGCCAACGCTTAATAATCATCCCATGTTATTTGCCTGAAGTTGCACCTTATTCATGCTCACTTGTCATGACAGTTCAGGACCTTAACCATGGTGCTTTTGGACCACTCTATTGTCCCCACTAAAGGTCTAGCCCCTCGTACTCGTCCCAAACAAAGTTAAGACAATCTTTGTGTTATACATCAGTAATAGACTTTTTTGCTTTGTCCTTTCCCATTATCTCTTTGCCCGTAGTTTCTACCTTTCATGTACAAGTCATTAATGTAATTGCAAGGCCTCAAGCAATGCCTCCTCCGTCCAATCTATTTATCTGCCCATTGGCATAACTTCATTCCTTCAAATTTTAGTTGAAGATACACCGTGTATCAAGTTTCTATTGAAGATGCACCTTGTGTATTTTTTTATTTTTCTGTTCAATGCATCATGCCTATAAATGTTACTCGCATGCCAATCAAACGAACTTCTCGATCTTTATACTCCCAAGGCTGTCACTCATCTAGTGTTCTCCATCAAACAAGAAGCAAACATACTAAAATTTCAGCTACCACTCATACCTATCAAATCAAGATTTATTTACCAATGCCAATAACCAAGCTCATACCACAGGCCCAACATATTCATCCTCTTAGCCAAATAATTGAGGCCCTAGAAGAGTGTAAAGAAGTCAGGGTCATTCTTCATGTGCTGTGATCAACACCCCAGTATTTGTCTCAACAACCCAACCTTGTGCAGTCATCGTAATTTCCTAGTGTCGATTCTTGATACTTTCCTAACAAATAGGTATATCCTCCCTAACATGAACAATCATGCCTTGCCATGCAAAATCACTTCCTTCTTAGACATGCTACAATTACAAACCAGTTCCTTTCCTAGGATAGGCTACAGTGATATTAGTTGTCATAACCTTGGCCCATTCGATGTTTAGGTGTTTTGTGCCTTGCTAAGCCATGTCGGACCTTAAGTCTTTTGAACAGTGTGAAAAACATGCACAAGTATAAAAGCACATCTGCTCTCTGAGAATGTAGAGATTTCTAAAAGCAACATTCAAATGTATAACACATAAATGGTGGCAGCCCTCAAAGCAGTGTTTTGAAAAGCGCGCTTAGGCGCACGCCTAAGCTCAAGGCGAGGCAAGGCGGAGCTTTGCGTCTCGGGCATGGTGAGGCGAGGCGAGGCGAGGCGACATAGGGGAAGCGCTGCCTAGGCAATGAGGCGAGCGCCTTATTACGAAACGCAAGGCGAGCACCTTGTGCGCCTCGGCTTTCTGTGTGGATACCCACATGGGATGAAATCACATTTACAGTATAAAATTTTCAAACGTGAGTCAAAAGAGCAAAAACATTATAAAAAAAAAAAAAATCTAGTGGAGAAGAAGAAGATGACGCGACAAGTATACGCCACGCCACGCCACGCCACGCCACACAAGTTTTGCTCTCTTCTCCTCTTCTTCTCCTCTGCTTCTCTTCTCTATCTGCTTCTTCTCTTCTGCTTCGTCTTCTCTTCTCTTCTCTTCTTTCGTCGTCTTCTCTCTTGCTTCTGTCTCTCTCACGATCGCTCTCTCTCTCTCGCCTTCTCCCTCGCGATCGCGTATATATATATAATATACTTACAGATATTAGATAATATAAAATATATCTGCTATACTGGTATACTTACATAACCACACCCTTAGGCATTTGTTATCCACCTCAACCTAACCACACCCTTAGGCATATAAAATATAAAACATATCTGCTATACTTACCTATGAAGTATGGACACGGACATGCGACACAACATGGACACGCAAAAACGCAAATTTTCAAAAAATAAGAGACACGACACGCTGGGAACACGTTCAATATATATAATTTTTTTTATATATTATATGTAAAATTAAAAAATATATACTAATTTTATTTATTTATTTTATTTATTATATATAAAATTTAAAAATATATACTAATTTTATTTATTTATTTTATTTATTATATGTAAAATTAAAAAATAAATATATTAGTTGTATTTATTTATATTATTTATTTACAAAAGAAAGGCATAAAAAAGAAAAAAAGAATAAAAAGAATAAAGAGGGAGAGACAGACACGGTATAAGGAAGAGGGAAAGAAAGTGAGAGGCGATCAGAGAGAGAGAGCGAGAGCGAGAGGTAGACACGATCAAAGAGCGAGAGCGAGAGGCAGACACGATCAGAGAGCGAGAGGCGACACCAGAGAGAGATGGACAGAGAGAGAGGAGATGAAGACGATGAGAGACGAACAGGTTCTTCCTCGATCTAGCCTCGACAGGTTCTTTCTCTCTCTCTCTTTCTTTTTCTCTTTCTCTTTCTCTTTCTCTCTATCTTCAATGGGTTAGGTCTCTGGTTAGGGTTTCTATTTACAACGTGTCCATGACGTGTCAAGCGTGTCCGAAAGAGTGTCCACCTGCAAAAATTCAAAAAAAAAAAAACAGGGACACGTTAGGTCAAGTGTCGGACACGTGTCTACCGCGTGTCCGACGCGTGTCTGTGTCCGACACCCATACGCTGCCTCCAGCGACGTGTCCGTGCTTCATAGATACTTACAGATAATATAAAATATAATATATAACATATAACTACACCCTTAGGCATTTGTTGATCAAAAAAAAAATATGTAAAATATAATATATACTTATGCATAGTAATAAAAAAAAGAAAAATGTTGTTTACCCCCACTGGGGGTCGACCCCCAGTGAGGTGGAGGCCCATGGTTGGGCGAAAAAACTGTTTTTTTTTTTTTTTTTTTTTTTTTTTTTTTTTTTTTTTTTTTTTTTTTTTTGAGTCGGCAGCCAGTGGGGGCGCGCCACCTCACTGGGGGTGCGACCCCCACTGGGGGTATAAGGCACGGCTATAAAAAAAAATACACATGTATATAAAATAAAATAAAAAAATTAACTAACACATTATTTAAAAAATATAATAAATAAATAAATAAAATAATATATATATATTAAAAAAATTAATTATTTTTTTTCTTCTTCTCTTCTTATTAAAAAAATTAATAATATACATATTAAATATTTACTTATGTTGAAAATTGTGCTATATTAATATTTTGCTTAACTTCTATAACTTGCGCTTCAATTTGGTGAGGCGCGCGCCTCGCCTTGCGCCTCGACGCTTAGGCTCCAGGTGACCTTGGCGCCTCGATGCGCCTAGAGCTTTTTAAAACACTGCCTCAAAGTCACTCCTGCTCACATTTCACAGATAAGATATAATTCCACTTCAATGGAGGCTGACAATCAAGAGACATGTACCCACATCTTATTTCTAATGACAAACTCTAAAGTTCCTTTGACAAAATAATTAGCTCTACAATAAAAAATCTGAAATTCTGTAACTTAAACCCATCTATATAAATATTGGCCAATACCGATGAGAATCATTCTATAACTTCAGAAAGCTAAGCACAACACTAAACAAATTAGCCCTTCATATTGGCCAAGACTAATAAAAACCATCCTAATTCCTAACTTACAAGCATATAAAAGTCAAAACTGCTCGTCATTGTTGTGAGGAACCACCACTCACACAAGTCTCATTAGCTTCAGCGGCCTCATATTGTATACTTGATTCCTCAATAGACTGAGGATGTTCATTGCCAATTCACATGCTAAAATCATCTTTGCTTCTATGTTTTCATTTTTGGTTGAAGGCAAAGTTGTGAGTCTTCCTTCTCATTGATTTCATAAGCGAGCTTAGTTTTGGTGAGTGCTAGTTTCTGTTGGCATGTACATGATGTGTAAAGTTTTTTTCCTAAGAACTGTAGGCACTTCTAAGGTGTTGTGTCTTTGTCAAACGACGACATTCCCCAACAGAGTGCCATGTCCATGTCAGACATCAGTCGGATACATGTCCAAATGTGTCCTATATTTCTGGAACTGAAAATGTTCCAAACACTTGAGGGCACATATGTCCATTGCTTTGACACATATGGAGCACATGGTAAGTTTAAAGAAAATAACTTGGACACAAGGCTTAGTTTGGTCTGGTTTGGTTATTGCTGTTCGTGTCATATTATGATTTTTTTTAAAATTGCCTTCTCAACATGCCCATTTCATGTTGTATCCATGTCCTATGTTCATATCCAAGCTTCTTAGGATTTTATCTTTTTGCCATTCTATAGAATTCTTATTATTTATCAAAAAATAATAAGTTTAAAGAACAAATCCCTTCATAGCATGAGCATCCTCAAACACTGTAATTGGAAAGTTGAACTCATGGGAAAGATTTGCATTTTTTCTAGCATATTCCAAGGATTGCTTGACAGAAATTATCTTATCTATTGCAGGTTACCCAGTCTACCACTCAATGTATGACGACTTTATCTGGATGAAGAAATTTGGTGACCCTTTGTTTCATAGGCATGTAGCAGGTTTGTTCAATCGTTTTTGTATGAAAGCTTCTAGAAACCTTAAAATCCCCGTATGTCAAACAATAACATCTCATACATTATCTGATCATTGTTTGTGGTGTTTAAAGAACCCATCGTAAGCAAAGAAAATGAAGGTCAAGGCATTTCTAATGTTAGTCAAAAACAAAAAAAAAACTAAGGTTTACTTACTAATATCAACTACTCTTATTTTTCGTTATGCATGTTCTTCTGATATTATTAGAGATTAACCAAAGGACCAAAATATAATATATCTTACAGTGGCAAGCATTTGGGGTTCAGTAGCTCTCCGACTTGCAGATGAGGAATTTTTGCCTTTTGATTATCTCTCCTATGCACATGAGCTCCAGGTATGTCCGCAAAACTCAGACACAATCACTAAGCTTACATCCTAGCATTATACATTCATATTTGGTATCAAATTGTAATCAGGGAAGTGCAGAAGAGTTAAAAGGTGAGGTATCGAATAAGGGCATTAACGTTATTCCCTTGTTCAAGTCTATTGAGGAGCTCAGAAAGGCAGCCACCAAAATAAATAACCAGAGAAAGGTACCCATTGAGATTCACTTGACTGAGATCTCCACAAAATTATATTCTTTCAAGATGAAATACTAGGCATGTAATTTCTCAGGCAATGAAAGAAAACAACGGTTGGGCAATGATGTGGAAAAAGGACAATTGGAAAGTGAGAGAGTTGAATGACAGATTAATGATGGCAGAGCGAGCATTCACAGATAGAGAAGGAATCTCTGGAAGGCCATGGCACAAGCATTTGGTATGTTCTCATTGATATTCATATGATTGTTCTTTCGTCCTACTTGTTATCTAAAAACCATTGTCTGAATGAGTGACACATTGCAGATTACACAATTATATTACTCTAGTTGTGCAAGTGCAGCAAATCTAATTACTACTCTTCCTTTCTCAGATTTATGCGCCATCAAACCACAATGATTATGGATCTAAATCCTTCCCTGGGATTGATGATGCAATTGAAGACGCCAAGAGTCTTAACACAACAGAGTCCTGGCGTTTAGTACAACATGAAGTTTGGAGAGTTTCTAGAGTTATAACACATGCATCACTAGTCCTCAATGGTGAATTGACGTGAACGTGGCAATGTATCAACCTACATGTTTGTTCATATATTTCAAGTTAAGGTTGAAAGACCCAAATTGCCTATATGTTCCACAAATTCTAATACTATAGCTTTTCTAGTAACTTTTTCTCCAGAACATTGATATGCCCCAGACCCTAAGACAAAATTGTCAAACAATTTACAGAGAGCAAAGCGAAGTTCCAAGCAAATTGTCAAGCATGGACTAGATCTGAACTTCCTTGGATTGATCCAGAAACCTGATTGTTGGTCACAAATTAAATAAGTTGAAGGGTACAACCAATATGAAGAAGTGACATTGTACAGAGTAACAAGTTTGACAAGTAAGGTGAACCAATGGATTTTTGAGGAAGGTGATGAAGTGAAGGATTGATTTTACACTGTATTGGAAGTTTAAATAACCTTTTTTTCTTTAGGTAAAAATCACACATACCTTGGACATATGATAAAAATACACAAACACCTCTGATATTTCTAATATATTACTCATTGACATTTGGAAATCGTATCAACCACAACTCTATTGGCCATCATCGTTAATTTTCCAATGAAATACTGTTTTACCCTTCAATTTATATCACAAACAGCCCCTAACAAGTGGCAAAATTACATATAACTAGTAAACGCTGAATAGATTTTTGTTATTTTACGGAAATGTAATAGTTTTTTTATTCAATTCAGCGAATACTTCTCTTTGTTGGAATTTGTTCACATGTTGAAGGGTAAAATTGGAATAAAACATGCTATTATAGAGTCTTGAACTCATGTGGGAGAAATTATATAAAAAAAAAAAACAAGACTTATTAGTTGTCCAAATTAAAGGTTGATAGGACTTTATGGTAATTTGGAGGGAAAAGTGATCCATATTGGTAACTTTCCCAGCCTCTGTATTAAAAATTTGCTTTTTTAGGCTAATTCTCAATTGGGGGGTCGCATTATAGATTTGTGTGATGTAACAAATCTTAATGGTCACACCCTAGGTGATCTTGTGCATTTCCAAACACATTCGTTCCATTTTTAGACCTCAAATATTATGAACTTATGTAGTAAGAATTTGCATTTTTAGGTTAATTCCCAATTGGGTAGTTGAGTTCTAGATTTGTGTGATGTAACAAGTCACAATGGTCACACCCTAGACAATCGTATGCGTTTCTGAACACGTTCATGCCATTTTTGGACCTCAAACTTTACAGGCCCAAGTATTAAGATTTGCATTTTTAGGATAATTCTCAATTGAGGGGTCCAGTTCCAGAGTTGTGTAATGTAACAGGTCACAATGGTCACACCTAGGTGACCGTGTACATTTTCGGACACGTTTGTTCCATTTTTTGACCTTAAACATTACCAGCCAATGTACTAAAAATTACCATTTTTATGCTAATTTTTAATTGGGTGGTCGCATTCTAGATTTGTGTGATGGAACAATTCACAATGGTTTGGGTGGCAGTAACCACACATATGCTCATGTAACGGTGTCACGTAACAGTTGTGTTGTGACCCATTTTTAAATCATGTTATGAAGTTTTGAACTAATTTGGGAGAACTAATAAAAAAAGTAGGACTTAGTTATCCAAATTGAAAATTGATAGGTCTTTATCGTAAGGGAAAGTGATCCTTAATGGTAATTTTCCCTTACACACACACACACACACACATACATATACACTGTGAAGAACAAATAGCTCATTGGCATCAATAGCCACCAAAAACATAATTTCCAAGGAACACAGCAAATTAAGAAACACCCCAGCCAGCACAGTTATTTATTTCATTTTCGCTCAACATTCCTCAAAGCTCAAAACTAGTAAAAAAGTTCAATTAAGAGAAAGAAGAGGGCATGATGTATAATCCAAGAAGTTATGACCAATTGGGATTAGACCCAGAACTAATGTACCTCACTAAGAGATTACAAGTTTGACTCATACCTTTCCTATGAAGCATGGGCACCTCTCTGGAGGTGGCATACAAGTGCCCGACACATGTCGGACGTGGACATGAGCCAAACACGCTCTAAACACGTGTCGGACACGCTGGGATAAGCTAAGGAGACGTTGGGGACACACTGAGGACTATTTTTTTCAAAAAATTAAAATTTTAATTTTTTTACTAAAATAACATACTTAAGATTGTTAATTTGATAAAATTAAATATTTAAAATAAAATAAATATTAAATATTTAAAAATATGAAATATAATAAATATATAAAATTATACTCCCTCTATCTCAAAATAATAGTTCCTTTTGAAGAATCTAACTTTTTTTTATAGTACAATTATTGCACTTTAAAAAAATTGATTTTTCAAAATTACCCTTTCATAGTACATTTTTTGGGAAATATCAATTGTCATAATTGTACTTTTTGTGTTAATAAATTTAAAGAATGACAAAATAGGAAATTCATATTATTTTAGTTCTTAATTTTTGAAAAGAGACTAACATTTTGAGACAATGAAAAATGGAATAAGGGACTAATACTTTGAGATGAAGGAAGTATGTTTTGCACGTATCCCCAACGTGTCGTATCCAGTATTTTTTTAAAATTTGCATGTCCGCGTACCCGTGTTCATGTCTTGTCACGTGTCCATGTCCATTCTTCTTAGTTCCTTTCCATCCAATGTTCCCAAACAAAATAATTTAAAAAGTTATCCAGTGCTTTCATCGCCACAACTGACCCCACACTAAGGTGCCTAAAGAGCAAATAATAAGTTTCCATTTTCTTCATTTCTATTTTTTATTTTTCACGTTTTCAAAAACAAAAACAATAATAAGTTTGAAAACAAGTGTCAATGTTATATTATTTTCATTTTTGTGAAGAAAAAAAAAATCAAAAACTTGAAGACAACTTTTGAATATTTCCTAGCCAAAACATTTTTTGGAAACAATTCACTAAACAAAATTTTTGCGCTTTGTGAAAGATAAAAACAAAAAAGAAAACACAACCATTTTGAATTTTCCCCCAATTCCCTGGAGAATAGAGTCCATAGAGATATACTGACATAGCTCAAGGAACTACATAAAAGAAAACCTGTAAAGGATGGACTAACCTCACAACCTCTAGGCTAAAACCACACCCACTATTTTGGTCTCTATTAAATCCCGCAGCATCCTGGCATTTAATAACAATCCCCAAGAAAAAGGCATGTGCACCTAATTGGGGTTGGCATCAACAATCATCCAAGAATAACTATATAAAAACATTTAAAAGAAAATGATACACAATATTTAATACAAGTATATGTATATATCATTTGGTCATATCTTCCTCTGAAAAAACAAAAGGGTCCAATAAGGATTAAGTTTAAGAACCAAAGGTCAGAAATCCCCTCAATGATAGGTCCACAAAAGGTAAAAAAAATGAAAGACATTACCTAAATTGTCACATACTACCCCCACTGATAGTATCCCACAGAAAAGTATTATACATAAAGGGTTCATTCATGGAATCATTATTAGCAATTTTTTTTTTTTTTTTTTTTTTAATGGCTACAAACTTCTCTCTCAAAATTGGCTACGGAAAGGAGTGTCTTAGAGCTTTAATTGTTTACTCAACCCCCTTAATCATTTTAGTCACCCAGAATTTTTCTCAAAACCAAAAAAAAAAAACAAGTTTCAATGATTAAAACAGCCACCCACAGCCCATAGCCATTTCTCTCTCCTTCAAAATCCTCCTATCATAATCTACTCCTATCCATATCAGACAATGCCTCAACATCACATCTCTTCACCCTCACTCGCTCACCCCAAGCAAATGCCGAAGCTGCAGCCTATGTGCTATCCACTCTCACTTCGTGCGATATCCACTCGCACATAGCATCCTATGAGGAGTTTGTGTTGAAGGAAAGGTGTGCTTGAGTAGAGAAGTTATTAAGTCTATCAAACTTCTTGGACTACTCGAGCGGTCAAGTGTGCGCTCGAGTGCTAAATTGGATCATCTAGTACCTCAGTCTGATTTCAAAAATATTGGGAGATGAGTTTTACTACTCGAGCGGTAAGCCTTGCACTTGAGCGAAGTGACACATGGAAGCACTGCCTTACTAGTCTCACCACTCAAGCGGTCATTCCTGTGCTCGAGCGGTATTCGCATCCCTATTTGTTATAAAGTGCCTCAATTACTCGTTTTAGGGTTTTGTCCAGAATTCTTTATGAGGAGATAAGCCAAAGTGTTCTATATTGGAGGGTGTTTATATATTATTTGCTTGATGAATTAAGGGTGATCAATGGATTGACAAGCTTCATATTGACAATCATCAAGGGATTTCTTTCGTTTAATTCAAACTCAAAGAAAGATATTTATCGGTGGATTCCAGAAAACTTGAACCTGAAGTTTTGGTGAATTTCAAAGTGACTCATCATCATGGATTCGATATCGGTGTTATAAATTCAACGTTAAGCAAAGCAATTCTGAAGTAATGACGGTAGTGGAAGAGGCACGCTAGATTCAGTTCAATTTGGGCGTGAATTCGCTAGATAATTAAGGGTTCTCGTATGTAATTTATTTGTCTTCTTAGTGGATTGTTTTGAGACTTTCGCCTGTGATTTTTTATCACAATTAGAAGTGCTCCAATTGTGATTTTTTTCACGGTATGTCGTGTCGATTTGTCGTTGTTTTGTTTGTAGATATAATTCAATTCTTGTTTAATTGGATTAGATCTATGATTCTTAAAATTGAATCCTAATCACAAATCATTATCTCGGGGTTGTTAAGATTTTGAATTCTCTCAAGTTGGATAGCTATTCCACTTGAGAGAGCGTTTGGTTTTGATAGGCCCATTTTGGGGGCGAACCTTAGTGATTCGAATTGTTCACTTTTTAATACTCATTGAGTATAATCTTTATGTAAAAATCAAGATGATCGAATATCAGTAACTATATGTTTAAATAACATTTGTTTTACAAAGCTGGACTACAAATATAACTTCAAGAAACTATTTATTTTTTGTAATATAAATGTGATTTATATATATAGCTACTGATATTTTGATTTTTTTTCATGAATATTCTACTCAATAAATCATAAAAAGTGAACAGTTCGAATTACCGAGGTTGGCTCCAAAATGGGCACACCAAGTCCAAATGTTCTCTCAAATTGAGATAACCAACTTAAAAAAATCTAAACTATTACGCGGTGTTTGGCATGCTATTTTAGCACGTTATTCTATTTGGGTCACAATTATCCACATCACTCAAACCCAATCCATATTTTACGTTTTTTTCGTAAAAAGTAAAAAAATATACTTATTTAGATCATTCCAAATCCCCCTTAATTCAATACTTAAATTTATATCAAACCATTTTATAATTTGTTAAACTTTGCATTCAAATTCTCGAACACCACCTAAATTGTGTCATTAAAATTGGGGGGATTGTATAATACATATACACTCTATGTCAAAAAAGGCTAAATCATATGCAAATTATAATATTTTATAATAGTGTTAATAACATTTTGTGTTGTAATTAAACTAATTTCAATTATAACTAAATTGATTATAATAAATCATAATCAAATAATACTTGAAATATAATTTAAAATATTTATTATCATAATTAAAATAATTACTAAAAGTCATAACTAAAACCATAGGTCTGGACCCCTTTGCATTTTTAAACTTAGACACATATCATATCACATCCCATAATACTTTTTTTGTCCATTTGTTTGAATTCATTAAGAAATTTATAATTTTCTTGTATCAATTGAAAAAAAAAATCAAAATAAAAAAAAAAAAAAAAAAACTTGATTTAAAAAAAAAAATGGAATAACCAATCAATATTAGTATTTTTTAAACCAAACTTTCTAGTATACCTTTGTTTTTTTCAAGTCAAAAACAGCTTAAGCTAGTGACAAATGCAAACACTGGATCATTTAAAATATTCACACACTTCCAAAATTTTATATAATTAAATAATTATGATTATTTTAAAATAATAGTAAGTTGTAATAGAAAATCTATTAACTCAAAAAATAAAGAGAGAATTGTCGAAAAGTTCAAGGTAAGGAGGGTATAAGGTATTCCGTCTAGCGAATATGTTTTGTTGTGAGACGTCCACCTTTAGTGAAATAGTTTAGTGAGAAGTCATTTTATAGGTTTTGGAGGATATTTTGTTTTCAATTTTACCTTTTAATTTATCTATTGTCTATTTTTTATTTGTTGCCTTTTCACTGACTATCTCCTCAAATTTATATCTACTCAAATTTATATCTATCTGCTCAAATTTTTTTGACAATCTGTTCAAATTTATATCTATTAGTTTATTTTTTTTTCCTCCTTATCTGTCCAAATTTTATTATCTATTCAATTTTTTAACTATCTGTTCAATATTTTCCTATCTGTTCAATTTGTTTTCAATTTTACTTTTTAATTTATCTGTTGACTATTTTTTATTGGTCGATTTTCATTACTATATCTGTTCAAATTTATATCCATCTGTTTAAATTTTTTGACTATCTGTTCAAATTTATATCTATTTGTTTACTTTTTTCTCCTTATCTGTCCAAATTTTATTATCTATTCAATTTTTTAACTAGGTGTTCAAAAATTTTCTATCTGATCATTTTTTCTGTTCAAATTTTTATTTTTTCTACTCTGTTCAATTTTCTTATCTGTTAAAATAACAATTTATTTTTCCCATCTGTTCAAATTCTTCAAGATATTTTTTTTGTTGGCTTAGTTATTATCTGTTTGATTTTTTTTCTTGAAACAGATTTTATCTGTTCAAAACAAATCTATCCTATGTGTCATTTTTTAAAAATTTGTTGCAATCTGTTTCTTCATCAACAACAACCAGATCTGAAAAAATAAATAAATAAATAAATGAGCGAAGAAAAAAAATAAACAACAACAAACAGATCTAAGGAAAAACAAAAACAAAAAGAATCTAATCTGCTGATTGAAAAAATAAAAAATAAAAAACCGTAGGAAATGGTATATTCTCTCTTTAAAACTCATAGTTTCTCTAAGCTTCACTATCTACGCAGATCTGTTGATTTACACAGATCTGGCTTTGGTTTACACAGATCTAAAAAACAAAACAACAAAAAATGAGCAATATCTAGACAATTAATCTGCATACAACAAATCAGAAATGAAGTCACCTTGGATTGATCGACTGTTGGTGAGAATGAGGAGAACTCGAACTAGAGTGAAGAGGTTGTAGATCTGAGGAGAGAAGATGTTGTAGATCTTAAGGCCAATCATCGGAAGTAAGCCGGAGGAGCCGACGACTAGTCAACAATCTCCACCGGTACCGGAACCACACAACCGTTGCTGCATCTGTCGCCGCCAGCGGCGGAAGGACGTACGATGGTCTATTGGTGGTGGTGTGTCGGTAGGAGGAGAAAAGAGAGATGGGGGTTTGGTGCGAGACGGCGACGGCACAAGCGAAGGCGAGACAGTAGAGCTGCAGAACAGAGACGAGAGAGTGAGAGGTGTGGTGTGTATGCAGACCGTATACGGAAGAGGGGTACCTGCTGTGCGCTACAGAAGGATTTGCTGTGCTCCCAAACGGCATTGTTTAGGGCTCAGGGTTTTTAAGCTTTTTAGGATTTTAGGCCCCTTTCTTTGGAGAGTCAGGGGATTGGAATTGGCAGTGAGATGGGCCTATTAATATTATGGAAAATGAGTGGGAGCACTAATTAGTGCTACCACTAATTAGGTGGCAGTGGGTTCCACCAGTAATGATGTGATGTTTTGGTCTCGGAGTTGTATTTTTTTTTTTTTTTTTTACTTTTTTAATGCATTAGTGCTATTAGTGGTGGTGTTTTTAGTGGGATGAATCATTGTTGTAATATTATATTTGTTTTGAGGGATGAAAGGGAGTTTGATAGTGAGTTTCAGATTAAGATGGGGTTCCTTAAGGAGATTTGGATGGGTTTTTAGGACTTGGTATTAAAAAAAATAGTCCAGCAGATTAGAAATTTTTTTTTTTTTTTTTTACATGTCAGACATTTTTTTTTGAATATTAATGTTTAATTTTTTGTATTTTTTGTTAAGTAAAAATTATTATTTTATTTGTTTTATTTTTTTATGAATTTTTTTTTTTTTACATGTTGCCCATTTTTTTCAAAATATTAATATTTAATGTTTTTGTATTTTTTTATTTGTTTTATTATTTTATATTTATTTTATATAAAAATAATTTAACAATCCCTACACTAATAACTATCATCAAAACAAACACAATTTTACTCAATTTCCTCACTATCAATTCCCTCTATTTTACCTCTAAAAATAAACGGGGCCTTAGGATTTAAGGTTTAGGATTGCAAAGTAACTGTCCACCTAAGGGGCAAGCATTGATTATGCTAGGGAAATGATCCAGACCCCTAGCACCCCCACACTTATGTGAGAGAGAGGGAGGAGAGAGGGAGGAGAAAAAAAAAAAGTGCGATCACAAATTAATTAGGAGTTGTGGGAATCAAAAATGGTGGAGATCTCACGTATCTGGCATCATGCTATTAATATTTTTATGTTTTTGTGTATCTGACATCATGCTATCTGGGAAATGATCCAGACCCCTAACACCCCCACACTTATGTAAGAGAGGGGAGGAGAGAGAGCAGAGAAAAAAATATATATATGTGATATTAATTAGGAGTTGTGGGAATAAAAAATGATGTAGATCTCAAGTATCTCGCATCATGCTATTAATATTTTTTATTTTTATGTTTTTGTCTTGCTTATTTAATAGGATTGCGTCACCAATTGGTTGTTGGCCGAGTGGTGATTGGAGCTCGGCTTGGAAGGACGGACTACGGTTCGATTCCCTGCAACGCCAATTGGGAGGGGACTTGAGCCTATAAATCCAGAACTGCTCCCCGAATCCGGATTAGTCGGCCAGTGGGTCGGATACCGGGTGGTTGAACCGAAAAAAAAAAAAAAAAAAAAGGATTGCGTCGATTTATTAGGCGGGTTGGCATTTTAATGTCCAAACCGCTTGTCGGAATTGAAAACATACGCGACTCGGTGCGATTTGATATGATTTTAACAGTACTGTGCACAGTGTTAAATAGGACATATGCTTTACTTATAAAATTTATTTTTGTAATATCAAAATAATATAATCGAGTAAAATGTAAGATTGTAAGTTTAAATTATATTAAGTTGAGTTGGATATCATTTATGTTATGGTGAATTATACTAACGTTCCCTATAATTTAGATTGTGTCATTTTAGTTACTGATTTTTTAATTGTGACACATTTAAATTTTGAATTTTATTCCAAATAAAAACAATTGAAGATATCATTACTTAATTTTAAGAATAAAATCGTCAATTTAATAAAATATAAACTAATTTGACAAAAATGTCAAAAAAATATTTTTAAAGTTTAAAAAATTATTTATACCTACTAAAGATAAAATTATGTAAAATTGATAAATCTTCTAGACATTTATTTATTTATTTTTATCAAATTAATTTTTATTATGTGTTTGGATAATGATTATGTAGTTGGTGATTGTTTTTATTTTTATTAAATTAATTTTTATTTTTTCAAAAGTCAAATATGACGACAACTTTAATATTATTATTTGTTGGCTTTTTGGCTTTCGAAGGGTATTTTTGTAAATGCGAGCGTGCCAGCAAGGATCAATCAGTCCTTACAGAAATTATAATTGCCAACCAATTATCAAACGATTGTGTTTTAGTTCTTTCAGCCTCAATGAAGAGAACTTTTACTGGTGGCTTGACTTAGGAGAAATTAAGCGAAATAACAGTTAAACAAAGAGCAATTGAAGTATTTCATTAAAATGAAAAACTTACAATGGTCCAAACCCAGCCTCGTAGAGGTTTACAGCAACAATCTACTTGAAACTACTCCTATGAATGAAGTACAGAGCAGGTATTTAAAGTGCAAGAATGTAAAGACTGGAAATGTAAAAACTGGAAAGGAAAATATATAAAGTAAGACTGGTTTGTATGATCTGAGTCTGGGAGTTTTTTCTGGGGACCTCCTCGCTATTTATACTCCTCAAGGATGACCATCGAACTGCACTTCAACCCGTCGAACTGCTCCTCCATGACCGCTGATCATGCTGCCTTAGAAGTAGTCCACTACGCCATTTCTTGCAGTTGAACTTCCCTCTTATATTTGAATTTGAATATGAGTAACCGTTTGAAGCCACGTCACCTTGTATCTCTTTACTGATCCAGTGCTACTCAGATCACGTGAGAACCAATTTTCACTGCCACGTGTACGATCAGGATCGAAGACTTGAGTAGTCTCCCTATATTACTCTTACTCTGCCACGTGTCGAACTGCGATTGGCTTTTACAAAACATGTAGCCAACATTATTATACCAATCCATTAAATCAATAAATCCAAAATTAAAAACATTTCATATATTAAATATATCAATTACATATTAAAATCCTAACAACCACTCATTACATGATTATCTTCTAAACACATAATAAAAATTAATTTGAAAAAAAATAATAATAAATAAATGTCTAAAAGATTTATCGATTTTACATAATTTTATCTTTGGTGGGTAGAAATAATTTTTAAAAATTTAAAAATATTTTTTGGACATTTATTTTTGTCAAATTAATTTATATTTTATCAAATTGATAATTTTGCCCTTAAAATTAAGCATTGATATCTTCAATTGTCTTTATTTGAAATAAAATTCAAAATTCATGGTCAAATGTGTTGCAATTGAAAAGTCAAGGACCAAAGTGATTTGAATCCCAAAATATAAGGACTATTTGTGTAATTCGCTCTTTATGTTATCACATTCCTCTACTAACAACTAATTCCTATTAATGTATATCTAGGGGTGTAAGTGGTTAGTTCGGTATGAACTAAGAAATATAATTTTATAAATACCTTCATCCTTAGCTTTTAGGATAAATTCCTAATAGGTTCTAATAGTTGAATTTAATTCACTTTAAGTTCTATTGAAAATAAGTCTAAGTAAAATTTTATCTGAAAATAATTTTTTGTGATAATTTTTTACATATGTCACTAAAAATTAACAATTAGTGATTTTTTTATCACAGTTTTTATAAATTGTCGCTAGGACTTATAATTAGTGACTTTTTCTGTAACGAATTTTTTAAACTGTCACTGAAATTGAAAATTAGTGACTTTTTTGCAACGATTTTCTTAAACTGTCACTAAAACTTGTGATTAGTGACATTTGTTATGACAAAATTTTTAAACTGTTGCTAAAAATTAATAATTAGTAACATTTTTTAATAGTGTTTGATGAAAAATATTATTAATTATCATAAAACCTATTAGATAATAAGTTCATCTATTATGACCTGTACATAAGTCCCCCTAACTTTTATTAAAAAAACATATATTATTGAGCACTTATCGTGCAATACTCAATGAATTAAAAGAGACGAAATTTCAATAAAATATTTTAGTTGATTCGTTTTATATTGGTATATAAAAATTTTAAATCAAAAAAACCAAAAAATAAATTTTCAATCGGTCTTAAGCGATTGTTTCAATTCCATCGATTTTCCGTATAGTATATATAATGTGTGACGAAAAAAAATGGTCAAAATGTCCATTTATTTTGAGAATTGTTTTATTATCATCTCAAAATTAATTTTGATTTTGACTTCAATTTTTATTTTATTTATCACACAATATTTATTAGTAGAGAGCTTGCTTGTTATTAAAAAAATGAGATACTACAAAGTTTGTCAACCTATATTGAATTTGAACCAACAATTTCACATCATAAAACGAAATTACAAAATCAACAATCTCACATCATAAAAGGAAATTACAAAATCACTTAACCAAAAATTTTGATTCTATCATTTTGATCTTAAGAAGGTATTTTTTTTATAAGTTTTATAACTAAAACAAACAAAAGAAAAAAAAAATAATAATTTAAAAGCATTAAAGCTTACCAGTTAGGAGGACAATAGCTTTGAATGGTTACAAGAAAATGCACCAATGCGGTGTCGTTTAAGAGCACAGCAAATTCTGATGTGCTTTAACATACAACAGGTATCCCATTTCATCATCTCACATGTTGATGTGATATTTTAACTTATTTATTTATTTTTTTATTTTTTGTTTGACACTCCACTAGACCTCATATTAGAACTTTAATATTAGAGCTCTCTATCACTACTCATATATTTATATACAAAGAAGGTGGGATTTTTAATGAAGAATTAATATCTCATACTAATTTTTTTTTTATTTTAAATAATTAAAAAAATCATTGATAAGTTTCTATTTAATTATATAAAATTAAAATTTTAATTAATTTATGATTTATTTAATAATCTCACATCGAGAATCTTGTACATCTATATATATACATATGGATTTTTTTCTCATTTTACTTGCGCATGTCTTTATAAACAGAATGTGTGGACTTCTAACCAAATAAATTTTAATTTTAAATTTATGGATCAAGTGTCTAAGAATAAATCTATAAATAACTCAAAAGATTTAAAATTTTAGGGTTGGTTTAGGAATAGATTATTTTAGCAATTTTTGACTTTTTGGTGAAAATATGAAGTGAAAAAAATAATATGTTTTGGATGATTTTTGACTTTTCAAGTAAAAAAAACATACAAAAAAACATAAAGATAAAAAAGAATATTTGATTATTTATATAATTTTTAACTTTTAAATTTTTTTAATAATTTTTTTAAAAAATTTACTTTTATAGAATTCCTTGTAAATGTTTAAAGTTGGTATTGTAGGCCCTCCTATGAACAAATCTTAACTTTTGATGCTCATTATGAGCAGATTTCTCATTCCCATTTTCTGGATTGCTAGAGCTTCTATGATTGGAAACTGTGTGAGTAGTTTTCCGATCACACTGCCCTCCTTAGTGAATCAGCTGTAGAACACAGGCCAAATAGATGGCACCCTGCTATCTGCACAGAAAGAAAAGGCTCCGGCGGTGGTTCTTCCACCCGGGGGCACTCCGACGATCAAGTCAGTATCTCTCAAAGATAATACAAGTATTTAAATTACTGCTCAAGACTCAAAATTGCGTATCTTAGACCCGCCGGGGGTGCCCTTCTTTTATAGTCTTTCTCTGTCCTAGTCCCGCTAGAAGTCTCACTTCTATAGACTCTCATTCAATACTTACTCTGGACTCTACAAGAGATAAGGATAGGCTCACTAAGAATACTATCATTATCCATCTTGAAGTCTTTCTTTATTCTAGGACTCTTGCCCCTTATCTGATCATCTCGGATTCCGATATCTTCGGCGGTAACCTCGGCAACTCCGAGATAGCCTTGGCGTAACTACCTCGACACGCGGCACCTCGGCTGACACTTCGGTGTCACCTCGGCCACGTGCTGGTACTCAGAAAATACATCCCCACAACTGTCCCTAGGTTCTATCACCTCGGCATTCTGAGATGATGGAACCTATATTTGAACTTTTTTCGTACATCGGCTTAAAAACTTTCTAGCCGAGATCATTTATTTTTTGGCCGACATGTCTTCATCCAAGAACAAGAATTCAGATCAATTTTCCTACGCGTATGAGCTGTCATGCATCACTCCTCAACCGTTCCCCTTACGTGTCTTATCAGTATTGGCCCGTGCCTTCGACGCGCCTGCAAGCCGTCTTTTTCCTGCACACGCCGTCTGACGCCTGCGTTGCTCCAGGCGCACTAAATGCTCTTTTTGCCGCCGTTTTGATTTTTTTGACAAAACTCTTTTTCCCCCCTTCCTTTTTCACCTTTTGCATTCTGATTTCCTGCTCTTTCTCTCTCTAAAACTCTTTCTCTGCGAGTCTGGCGTTACTCCAAGCTTTAAGGTCTGCTATTGTCTTCCATCTCCCATTCCTTCGGAGCTTTCGCTACTGTTGCATCCGTCGTTCGTCCTCGGCGAATTTCGTTCCGGCTTCACTTCATCTGGTAAGCAACTGGCCCCTCTTTTCTCAATTCTTCATTATTTCTGGAATTTCTTGCCATTACTGTTCTGTTTAAGCATTTAACTGGTGAATCATTCACCTGAATACTTCTTGCCTCCTGATCTTGCACATGTAATGCACACTTGCACCGTTTCACCTTTGTTCTTGGCCTTCTACCCCTTTACGTTCTTAAATCTGAAACTTTGTTTTTGTTTTTTGCTTTGTTGTATCTTTTCCAGATCTGTGCCTTTGATCTTTGTCTTCGTAGATCTTAGGTTTGGGATTTGCTTATAGAACCTTCAATCTTTAGGAAAAACTGAAACAAACCTTTCCTGTAGATACCCAGACTTGTTATCGAGGTTCTTGCAACCCTTCTCAAATATTTTTCTCCTGAAAACCAGGCCTTTTGTATTTAAGCCGACGTCATGGGTATGTGGAGACACAGAGTAAATACCCCAACCAAACTAGAATACTTTAGGCAAGAGTTTTCCATCCCAGCCGATGTCCATCTGAGACTAGCTGGGGAGGAGGACTCTATTATGCCCGAGGATGATACCATGCCTTTCCCAATTGTTGCCTTTACCGAGTGTGGACTTCGGCTCCCACTTAATCCACTTTTTCGCGAAGTGCTCCACTTCTATAGGCTGAACCCGATGCAGCTCACTATCAACTCCTATAGAGTGCTTAACGGTGCCATAGCCCTAGCTAGGCAAGAGAACGTTAGGATCACCCTGGCCGACCTTCAATACTGTTATACAATGTGCCCCCTGAATTTGAAGGAAAAGGGCTTTGTTTACTACCTTAAACCAAGGTCCACAGAATTTAAAATCATAGCCGACCTCCCAGACTCCAACAAAGGGGCTGGAGATGACTACCTTATCGCTTCGGGCAATTGGGAATTCGGTCCAGATGAAGATGTCCGTCTTTTCCCTCTGCCCCGAACAGTTAAAGAGGGAAAGGGTAAGAGCCCTGTGTCACTTACTTGTTTTCTTCTCAAGTCTTCTACACTCATTCTGTTTCTAATGTCTATTTGTTTGTCTTGCAGACCTTCATCAGCCACCTAAGACCTTCCGTCAGAGTTACTTTCCCAGCCAAGGTCTGAAGAAACTCCTAGACCTTCCCATCCTCAAGCGCAAAGCTCCAGTGGTGCTGAATTTCATCCCAACTTATAGATCAACTCTGCCCGACGTGCCAAGGCAGAAGAAAAAGAGCCGTTCTTCCCCTACCGCAACAACTCAAGGCGCCTCTTCCTCACGAACAGATCAAGGCTCCACTTCTGACCCGGCCGATCTTCCATCCACCTCAGCCCCTTACTTAATCCCAATTCCGGAAAGAAAACGTCGGCGTCGCCTTGTCAAAACAGCCGAGATGGTTCGCCCAAAACCAGTTGTTCAAGACCTCTTGGCCGACCTTCCCACTGATGCCGAAGTTCCGCCAGTGCAAACTACACCCCCACCAAAACAACAAAAAAGAATAAAAAAGGCTTAGCCCAAGGCTAAAGCCACTGATGTTGAAGCTGAAGACGCAGTGCCAATTTCACAATTGGCTGCAAGTAAGAAAACTGCATCTTCCTCAAAAAGGTCTGCTGAGGACCAGCCTCCAGAATCCACCCAAACCAAGAAGCCGAGGTCATCGTCTGCGACGACCTCGGGCTCCAAGAAGCCCGACGTTCCATGGGCCCCTGAGCTCACTCTGGAGGACAGGCCGATCATGTCTTCTGAAAGTGCCGATGATATAAACGTTGCTGTTGGCCTCAGCATGGCATTGCTTCTCCCCAACGATCTAGAGCGCAATGCTAAATATAACGAATACGAGAATTATGCCTTAATGCTTCAGCATTCTGTGCAAGTAAGCGTTCCTGCTTAACACTTTTTCCTTTCTTTCAGCTCTTTATTCAAGACTATTTCTCACACTTTGAAACAATTTTTGCCTTGTGCTATTTCAGGCCGTTCAACACGCCCATTCTTTGTCCATGCAAGCCTTCGACAACAGAACGAAGATGGCTGATATGAAGAGAGAAATTGCTGCCTTGAAAAAGGAAAGCAAATCTGTTCAATCAAGAATGAAAGAACTAGAAGACCAGGCCGAGGCTGCCACCAAAGCCCGATCTTCTGCCGAGGAGAAGGTCGGCGCTGCTGAGGCTGTAAACAAAGTTCTTCAAGCTCAGTTGAAGGAAGCTGAGGACAAGGGGGCCCTGGCCGAGAAGGAGCTTCAAGAAGCCCTGGCTACGAAAAAGGCCGAAATCGAAGAGGCTGATGAAAATGCCTATGCTCAAGGCATGGCCGATGTTGCTGAGGACTACAAGCTTCAAGTCAGGCAGGCATGCAACAGGGGCTACTCCCTTGGTTGGATGGCCGTTCTGAAGAAGCTTGACATCCCGGCTGACTCGCCTCTGAGGAACACCGATCAGATTCTTCTGCCATATCCGCATCCTCCTCCTCCAGGTCAAACCGAAGATGATTTTGAATCTGAATCCGGGGAAGTGGAAAAGAATGATGATGAGGCCTTGGTCAGGAAACCCAAGGATGCCAGTGAAACCAAGTCTCCTCCTGAGGGTGAACAAGTCCTGGACTTAACCTAAGACGAGGAGATTGAAAAAGTGCCCAAGGAAGCCGATATTGGGAAGCTTTCCTCTGACTTGCTTTTGGCTGAGAGAAGTGTTGAGAAGACCCTTGCTGAGATTGATGCCGAGATTACGGCGGACGAAGAGGCCGGGGTTGTTGTAGAAAAGGAAGCTGAGGTTGTTCTTCAAGAGCCCTCCGAGGTCCCAGCCCAATCATCTGTTAATGCTGAGGATACTTGAATGTTTTTTGTCTTTCTTTTTTATTGTACTTACTTTCTTTTGTTTCCTGAACAATGCAAGCTTTCTTTTAATGGCCGATGTGTCTTTAATTCTTCTTGATTGCTTTTGCATGACTTTACTTAGAACAATTCGCATGCACTCATCATACTTTGCCCCCTTTGTGCAATCTTCTCGAGATCTTATGCCTCGGGTATATCAACCTGTAAAATTTTACCCCGGCAAGATACTGTCCTGCAGACTTTTTATAAATCCCGACAAGTGTATATACTTATAACTTTTCTCGAATTTCAACAAGTGTGTAAACAAATTTTACTCTACTGTAAATTGCAACAAATTTCAACAGATGATTAAAATATCATATACTAGCTTAACTTTACCTTTGTAAATTGTTACAAATTTCAACAAGCAAAACCGTTACCTCGGCTTAACTTCGGTTAAGCATCTTCCTGTCATAACTTAACTTGTAAATTCACACATAAAAGTGTTACTCAGTGACCTTGGTCTACCTTCAACTTGTAAATTGCTACAAATTTCAACAAGCGATAGACAAGGAATTATCTCAGCTTAACTTCAACTTGTAAATTGCTACAAATTTCAACAAGTGTTAAGGAATGTTCTCAGCTTAACAACTTGTAAATTGCTACAAATTTCAACAAGTGTCAAGGAATTCTTTGTCAGCTTAACGACTTGTAAATTGCTACAAATTTCAACAAGCGTTAAGGAATGTTCTCAGCTTAACAACTTGTAAATTGCAACAAATTTCAACAAGTGTCAAGGAATTCTTTGTCAGCTTAACGACTTGTAAATTGCTACAAATTTCAACAAGCGTTAAGGAATGTTCTCAGCTTAACAACTTGTAAATTGCAACAAATTTCAACAAGTGTTAAGGAATTCTTTGTCAACTTAACGACTTGTAAATTGCTACAAATTTCAACAAGCGTTAAGGAATATTCGGTCTTAACTTCGGTTAAGAATGTTCTCGGCTTAAGTACGATTAAGCATCTTCTTGGCTTAACTTCGGTTTCTCGGCTTAACTAGTAAATTCACACAGAATTTCAATAAGCATTTCTCTCTTTGCCCCCAATGCGAATTCAAGTTTCACTTGGGTTCTCATTATTCAAAAAACGACTGTGCATAGTTTCATAAGTTGCGAAGAATCCTGCTAAGATTTTATTGATCATTTCGGCAAAGAAAAATAAAATTAAACAGTCATTTAATGATAGAAAAACTTTAAATTACAAGTGTTCCATGGTCTAGGCAATGCTTTGCCTTCATTATCTTCGAGCCGATATGCTCCATTTCCCAACACCGATGTGATTCTGTAAGGTCCTTCCCAGTTTGGGCCAAGCTTGCCCCCTCTGGGATCCTTCTTATTGCCGACGACTTTTCTCAAAACTAGGTCGTTGACTTGAAAATCCCTTGGATTAACCTTCTTGTTGTAAGCTTTGGCAAGTTGTTGCTGGTATGCCGCAAGTTGGATCGCAGCTTTCTTTCTTCTTTCTTCTAGTAGATCCAGATCTCGGGCTAAGAGCACATCATTAGTCCCGTTCTCAACTCCCTGCGTTCTGATCCCTGGGATGCTGATCTCCAATGGAATGACTGCTTCTGTGCTGTAAGCCATGGCAAAGGGGGATTCCCCTGTTGATCTTCTCGGCGTAGTGCGATATGCCCAGAGTACATTGGGCAATTCGTCTACCCACTTTCCTTTTGCTCCCTGCAGCCTCTTCTTTATCCCATCCAGAATTACCTTGTTGGATGCTTCGGCTTGCCCATTACTTTGTGGGAAGCTTGGTGTTGAAAAGTAATTCTTTATCTTGAACTTTGCACAAAAATTCTTGATGAGTTTGCTGTCAAACTGTGTTCCATTGTCGGCAATAATTGCTCTTGGAATCCCAAATCTGGTGATGATGTTTTTCCAGATGAAGTTCTTCACATCTACATCTCGGATTTTGGCAAGAGGCTCTGCTTCTATCCACTTCGTGAAGTAGTCCGTCGCCACCAGTAGGTACTTCCTCTGCCCAGTTGCTGGGGGCAATTGTCCGATGAGATCCATGCCCCATTGGGCAAATGGCCAAGGGCTGGAAACTGGGTTCAGGTCAGCAGCTGGCTGATGTATCAAAGGTGCAAACCTCTGGCATTGTTCACACTTCTTCACATAGGCTTCTGCATCTTTTTGCATATAGGGCCACCAATACCCCTGGGTAATGGCCCTGTGAGCTAACGATCTGCCCCCTGTGTGGCTTCCACAAACTCCTTCATGAATTTCATATAAAAAGTCTTCGACCTGAAGAGGGTGTACACACCTCAAAAGAGGTCCAGTGAAGGATCTTCTGTAGAGATGTCCTTCTACTGTCAGAATGAATCTTGCCGACTTCAATCTGACCTTGTGTGCTTCCTTTCGTTCTTCTGGCAGCTTTCCTTCTTTCAAGAATACAACAATTGCGTCCATCCAGCTTGGTCCCATGTCCACACATAATGCTTCCTGCATTGTGTTTGGTGGATCTATGCTCGGTCCTGGTAGGTAATCGATCATTATTGTCCTTGTCTTTCCGGTTTGCATTGAACTTGCTAAGTTGGCCAACGCATCGGCGTGGTTGTTATCATCTCGGCTAACCTGAAGAAGTCGGCAGTTTTGAAACAAGGCTGCCAGCCTGATGACTTCTTTTGCGTATGCCGACATTCTTTCATCTCGGGCAGCAAACTCTCCTGTAGTTTGATTTACTATAAGTTGTGAGTCGCAAAAAACAATTACCTCATCTGCCTCTGCTGCTGCTGCCAGCTTTAGTCCAGCAATCAATGCCTCATACTCCGCCTCATTGTTCGAGGCCTTGAATCCCAGTCGAATGGACTGCTCCAATATCTCTCCATCGGGGGATATTAACACTACTCTTGCCCGCGCCCCCTGCCGGTTTGAGCTCCCGTCAACGAAAAGTTGAAAGGAGTCGCCGATGTAAATGCTGCAGGGTCTGAGTTTTTCCTTCCTTGGTTCTTTAGCCTTCGACTGGGCTTCTCATTCCTTGTTTGGACATCGTTCATCTCGGCTCAACGGAGCCCGATGTTCGATGTACTCTGGCGAGAACTCGGCCACGAAATCGGCCAAGACTTGGCCCTTAATTGCTGTTCTCGGCCTGAACTCTAGGTCATATTGGCCCAAAACTACGGCCCATCTTGCTATTCTTCCAGTTAAGTCTCCTTGTTGTAACAGGGATTTCAGTGGGTGTTCTGTTAGTACCACTATCTTGTGAGCCTGAAAGTAATGGTTTAGCTTTTTCGAAGCCATTACTAAGGCCAGCATTAATTTCTCCAGTGGCAAATACCTTGTTTCTGCATCGGCCAAGGTTTTGCTTACATAGTAAACAGCCTTCTGCTCTCCCTTCTCTTCTCGGATTATCACTGCACTTACTGCGTGCTCAGAAACTGCTAGGTATAAAAACAGTTCCTCTCCAGGCTGAGGTGTGGAGAGAACTGGAGCCGTGGTAAGATATTTCTTCAGGTCGGCCAAAGCGGCCTCACATTCCTCTGTCCATAGAAAATCCGTGGCCTTTTTCACCAGATTGAAAAAAGGTTTACATTTGTCCGAACTTCGGCTTATAAACCTGTTTAGGGCTGCGGCCCTTCCAGTAAGCATTTGAACCTGTTTAGCCGATGTCGGACTCTGTAATTCCAGGATGGCCTTGATCTGATCTGGGCTAGCTTCAATGCCCCTTCTAGTCACTAGGTATCCCAAGAACTTACCGGATCCGACTCCAAACGCGCATTTCGATGCGTTGAGTCGGAGCCGATATGTTTTTAGTATGTCAAAGACTTCTTTTAGGTCAGCGAGATGATCTTTTGGTTCCTTGGTCTTTACGACCATGTCATCAATGTAGACTTCTACTGTTCGGCCAATCAAGTGCTTGAACATCTTGGTCACCAGCCTTTGATAGGTTGCTCCTGCGTTTTTCAACCCAAAAGGCATGACCTTGTAACAATACAGGCCTTTTGGAGTGATAAACGCTGTCTTCTCCTCGTCCGGGGGGTACATGGCTATCTGGTGATACCCCCTATAAACATCTAAGAAGCTCATCCTTTCATGTCCAGATGTGGCGTCCACCAACTGGTCGATCTTTGGCAGAGGGAAGCTGTCTTTGGGACAAGCTTTGTTCAAGTTTGTAAAATCTACGCAGACCCTCCACTTGCCATTCTTCTTCTTTACTACCACGGTGTTTGACAACCACGTCGGATAATTGGCTTTTCTGATGGCCTTGGCCTCCAGAAGTCTGTCCACTTCCTCCTTCACTACTTCGACGTGCATCAACGTCGGTCTTCTGGCTCATTGTATTACAGGTTTGGCCGACCTATCAACGTTGAGTCTGTGACATGTGACCTCGGGGTCAATGCCAGGCATTTCATAAGGTGTCCAGGCGAACACCTCAATATTCTTCCTCAAAAAGGCTTCCAGCTTCCTTTCCTCGTCTTCGGCTAATCCTGTGCCGAGAAGAAAGAAACGTTCTTCATCGCCCTCCTTGACGAAGATCTTCTTCAGTGCTTCTTCACTTTTCTCGGTCGGCTCCTTGCCGACATCATCTAGGACCTTCATGTCCTCTTCTTCAACTTCTGCCTTCTCTGGCTCCCGAATGTTGCAGGTTAACTTCATTGCTGCCATGGAGCAATTTTTCGCCTGCAACTGATCTCCTCTAACTTCCTCAATCCCATGTTCTGTTGGGAACCGTAGCAGTTGATGCAATGTTGAGGGAACCGCCCCCATTGCATGCAACCACGGCCTCCCTAAGATGATGTTGTAAGGCGAGGGCGTGTCAATCACAATGAACTCTGTCTTGATCTTCTTCGTGCCAGCTTGTACTTCCAAGCTTGTTGCGCCTAATGGCCATGTCGGCGTTCCATTGAAGCCGACTATCGGGCCGTTTGACTGATCCATGTCATCAGGGTGAAGGCCTAGCTCCTTGTAACATCTGACATACATGATGTCGCAGGAGCTGCCTTGATCAATCAGGATGCGTTTCACTTGGCACTCCCCAACCTGGAGGGATACTACCAAGGCATCATTGTGCGGGTGCTGAACCATATCTAGGTCGGCTTCTGTGAAAGCTATCATCTGTCCTCGGCACTCTTCAGGCCGAGGTCTTTTTAGTCCGACCTGATTGATGTGCTGTAGGTGTCTTACCCTCTGTGTCTCCCCCTGTATGTCGTTTTCATTCACCTTTGAGTGGATCACATTAACCACCCGAGGTCCGCCTGCCTGTGGTTGTTGCGCTGGCGGTAGCGGGGCTGCTGGTGCTTGAGGCAATCGTGCTTGTTCTTCCCTCGTTCTGGCCTCATCCACAAGGTCTCTCAGCTGGTCTTGCCTCACCAAGTCTTCTAAGTGTGCTTTAAGGGCTCTACAACCCTGAGTTGGGTGCCCCTTCTCGCCGACGTTTTTCTCTGCGTGATTCTGATCACGAGTTTCTTCGTTATGGTCTTCTCTTTCAACGTTAGAGTCGATGGGTCTTCCATTCCTAACGGGAGTGTCGTCCCCAATCTTTTCCATCTGCGTGTCACTGGCCATCTACTCTTCTTTCGTTCCCACAGATGGCGCCAAATTGTGTGAGTAGTTTTCCGATCACACTGCCCTCCTTAGTGAATCAGCTGTAGAACACAGGCAGAATAGATGGCACCCTGCTATCTGCACAGAAAGAAAAGGCTCCGGCGGTGGTTCTTCCACCCGGGGGCACTCCGACGATCAAGTCAGTATCTCTCAAAGATAATACAAGTATTTAAATTACTGCTCAAGACTCAAAATTGCGTACCTTAGACCCGCTGGGGGTGCCCTTCTTTTATAGTCTTTCTCTGTCCTAGTCCCGCTAGAAGTCTCACTTCTATGGACTCTCATTCAATACTTACTCTGGACTCTACAAGAGATAAGGATAGACTCCCTAAGAATACTATCCTTATCCATCTTGAAGTCTTTCTTTATTCTAGGACTCTTGCCCCTTATCTGATCATCTCGGATTCCGATATCTTCGGCGGTAACCTCGGCAACTCCGAGATAGCCTCGGCGTAACTACCTCGACACGCGGCACCTCGGCTGACACTTCGGTGTCACCTCGGCCACGTGCTGGTACTCAGAAAATACATCCCCACAGAAACTAACTTCAAAAGTTTGAGTTAATAGAGTATCAGATCAGGGGAAATTCTATGGTGGGTACTATATGCACATTGGGTTATAATATTTGTAATATTTAATTATGGTTTTTTATGATATTAATTATAATTTATTATGATATTACTAATGTTTTGAAACGCGGACCTGGCTAGTCGGATCGGGAACCGGCCCTTGTTTTAGTCCGATCAACCTCCTAAAACCGGAGTGGAAGCAAAACTGGTGTGGAAATGAAAAATTGAAAGACCCAGCGGTCAAACCGGCAAAACCGGTGACCCGGACCGGGTTTTGTGAGTTGGCCCTTTTTTTCTTTTTTTATTCTTTTCTTTATTTATTTATTTCTTTCTTTCTTATATATATATATTTCAAAATTTTGACTAAAAATTCTTATTTCAAGAGTCTCATCTCATAAAGAAGAGTCTCATTGGAAGCTTGAGAAGATTATGAAAGTCTTTTCCTATTTATGGAAAAAGATTTTTCAAAGAAAATCTATAAAATTATGTGTGATTCAATCAAATTATTTAAAACATATTGATTGGAGGGAGAGTTGAAAATTTCATTTCCCTCCAAAATTAAATCTAATATTCAATCAATTTGTTTGGAGGAAATGTTTAAAAAATTTAATTTCTTTAAAACAACTGACCTTTTTTTTTTCAATTATGACTTTATTAAATATTATTAATAAATACTATGCAACAATTTTTATTTTTATTTAAGTATTTATATATATTTTTATTTGTTTATAATTTATAGTTATATTTTTTAATTATATAATATTAATTATGACGTCAATGTTTGACCGCTTTGACCTGACGATTAAACCGATGACCCGTCCACCCAGTTCCTTTTCCGATTTGCTCACCAGTCCGATTTTCAAAATATTAATATTACATATGTCATTTATTTTAGTTATGATTTAAGAATTTTTTTATTATACCTTAAGTGATATTTAGTTATAGTTTTTTTATTTTATTTTAATTAAGACTCATATGAAATTTGTGTTAAGCAAATCTACAAATATCATAACTTGCGTATGGTACATTTTTTTGTATACCTATTAATTCTATTAACTTACTAAGTCCTCATTTGGAATGAATTAATTTAATCTAATTTTTTTTATTTTTTTAACCTAGTTAAAAAAATTATGTTTTGAATAAATTTTAACTTTTTGTTTTTAGTGAATTTGATAATTATGATAAAAAAAATAAAATTATTATAATTTAAATATGATAAGTAATTTAATATGTTTTGTCTTTGTTGACTAATTTAACCAAAAAATTCATACCAAATAAGACCTTAGTTATTTTGACGGCTACCTATTTTAATTAATTTTTTAATTTTTTAAAAATATATATATACAAAAAAAAGTAAAAAATAATTAACTTTTTAATAATAATCGACATCTCCAATCCTTTGTCCTTTTTATTAAGGCCTTGTTTGGGTACTCCCAAATAATTTAAAAAGTCAAAAAGTTACTCAAAAAATTAAAAAGTTAACACTATTCACCAAAAGTCAACAATTACGGCTACACAAATCCCAATTCAAATTTTCCTCTAAAAATCAATTTTTACAATTTTTTATTACACATTTTTCCATAAAAAGTTAAAAAATTAATCCAAACATCCATATTTTCAACCTCAATTTTTTAGTCAAAAAAGACAAAAAAATACACTTATTTAGTCTTCCCAAACTTGACCTAAATTTAAATTTTATAAAAAATATTTAAAAAAACATCTCCATGTCATCAAATCAAATCAAAGTTATTCTTTTTCGTCAAATTAAAAACTCATAAAATTTAAATTGAATAAAAATTTCAAAATAAAGCGAAGATATATATATATATATATATATATTTGATCAAATTTGTTAAAAAGAAGAATTTGGGATAAGATGAGAAATTTTAAAAGGATTTGAGTAAAATTTTGTAAAAATAATTGGAATTGATTATATTAATCAAATTTATAATCAAATTAACTAAAAAAATTGAAGATGCTCTAACATCCTGATAAAAAAAAAAAAAAAAAAGCACTAACAGCAATTAGGAAGACAGAGTGAAAAAATACAGGGTAACATTGTGATCATCAACATTACAAATCCCTTAATGAGTAACCTATTTGGTTAGAAGGTTTAAAAAGAAATTAAAAAAAAAAAATCAAAAATAAATAAAATTAAATAAAATATAAATATATTTTATTTATATTTTATTAATTTTTTTTTTTTCTAATCCTTTTTTATTTCCTTTTCTAAATCTTACAACCAAACACACAAAGGCTCAACTAGCAGATGCATAGAGATGCCAGTAAAAGATCATGATTTGTACTACATCTAAATAAATAGATCACATCATCATCATCATCATCATCATCAGTGTCTCAGAAATCATAGCGCAACAATTTTATTGAATGGAATATTTACATCAGCAGTAGTCATCATCATCATCAAGCGTCGACAACGTTGTCTTTGGGATCTTCAAAATTGGGGTCATTAGCGTCAATAGCAGCCAATCCCTTGTCGAACCCTAGCTCGGCGTGGGAGTAGCCATCGCCGGCCCAAGTGTACTTGCCGCCGCGACCGCCTTTCTTCGGAGATCCGATCATGCCGGTGCCCGATTTCCTGTCTTTCCTGGCGTCCTGGCCGCCGGACTTTGGGCTGCTCTTACCATTCTTCCCTCCAGCGTTCTTCATTCTCTCTCCTTGATGTGTGAAGTGATCTGGTGAAATGGTATTGGGGGTTGGTTGATATTTATAGAAGAGCAATGATTCATCCCGTTTTCCCCCACCCGACCCCCTCTCTATCATTGGTTACATTTTCTTTTTCTTTTTCTTTTTTTTCCTACTCCTCCAATCACCACCCGTCACGTAACAAAAGGGGGGTGAGGAGTGAGCCCAAAAGAGGGTCTCAAGCATTATTCTTTATAGAATATGGAAAGATTTTTAAAAATTGGGGTTGATACTGTGGGTGGTACATGATCATGTGCCTTGACGGTGACATTGAGAAATGGATAAGATCAATAGGGTTGGGTGTTTGGGAGGTTATTTTAATAAGTTATTTTAGTTTTTTTTTGTTATTTTAGTGCTTGTGTTTGGTTAATAATTTGGGACTAAAAAAAAAGTATAAAAAGATAAAATAAATTATATAAGTCAATAAAATAAAATATTATTTTTTTATCCAAAATCATTATACTTTTTCTCTTAAAAAAGTCCCAAAATAAAAACTGAACGAGGTTAAAAAAGTTGGCTATATTAGCCAATACCAAATGACCCCTTAGTAGGTTAAAAATTTTTGTATTTGGAAAGATAGTTAAATTTTTTTGTAATTAGATGTGATATTTGTGAAAGAATAAGTAAAATGATTATGTGTTTGATGTGATATTTTGTCTTATTAACTATTTTAACTTATTTTATCTTTTTGTGAATTTTAACATAAAAAGTCCAAAAAAAAAAACCCTTGCCAAACACCCTCATTGTACCCATCTTAAACCATGTGCATCACATGTTTATTCTAATTAAAAAAATAATATAATTTTAAGTTTTGTTTGGTAGAGTTTTGGAATCTTAATTTTATTCCTTGATTTGAGTGTGGTGTTTGATGAGAGCTTTCAAAAATTGATTTCACACTCACTATTGAAAACACGTTTACTCAGTCATCCTCCCCGAACGTCCCCTAAACGTCTGGCCGATTGACCGGAACAGTGTTCGTATTTTTTTTTTTAGCACCTGTTATTTTTATATTTTAAATAAAAAAATATTTTTGAATTTTTTTTTAAAATTTTTTTATGAGCTTTGAATAGAATTTTTGGTTGTGTGTTTAGTTATGAGTTGTAAGTTTTTGAATAAAATATCATATATCACATCAAAAACTTTAAACTCAATTCAAAACTCATAACGAAACAAATTTTTTTACACTCAAATCATAATTCCAAAACTTATAAACTCAAAATACAACTTTATTCTCAAATCATAATTTTAAAACTTTATCAAACGATACCTTATATTTTTTTTAAGTTATAATTAAAAAAAATATATCATAATTAAACACAACATGAGTTATAACAAAAGATCACACGAGTCATAACCAAAATAATATTATAACTAAAAAAAAATTGACATAATTAAAAGTACATATAATATACACAGTGTGTATATTAAAATTTGGGAAAGGCTTGGTTTGGCATACACTATAAAAGCTAAAAAGTTACTCAAAAAATCAAAAAGTTACTTCAAAAGTCAAAAAGTTAACACTATTCACTAAAAAAATATTAAAAAAATAATATTCACATAATAATACAAATAAAAAAAAATACAATTAAAAAAGGTATTGACGTAATGGCCCATCATGACTGGTGAAAAAAAAAATAGGGAGTAAAATATTTATTAAATTAGATACTAGAGCTGGGCCCGTGGGGGCCCACCATGGGTCCCGTTTTGGTAATCTGAACCGTTGAATATGTAGAACTCGTCTATCACTATATGCCTATAAAAAATCACATCTATCGGATATCGCTAAATATATGATCAAATCAGTTTTGTATAAAAATTGATGGTGTTATAATTAACAGTTAACAAAAAAACTAACACGATCAGATAGCTATCGATATCCAATCAACGTGATTTTTTACAAACATATAGTACTCGACGAGTTCTATACATTGAACGGTTCCGATTAGTAAAACGGGACCCGTGGTGGGCCCCCATGGCCGAACAGAACCGACCAATTTATGCCCAAAAAGTAGAGAATCAATCTCCTACACACCCTCTTCAGTGCTACTTCCAACCGTACGGCCTATACCATTACTTTATTCCCTTACACATTTATTTATACAATTTTTTAATACACATTTTTTTTATAAAAAGTCAAAAAGTTAACCCAAACATCCATATTTTTTTTCCTTAACTTTTTAGTCAAAAAAGACAAAAAGTACACTTATTTAGAACATCCCAAACAACCCCAGTCTAAAATCTCTCTCCCATTTTTTCTAATAAAAGAGATCCATAATATTATTTTATGATGTCTAAAGTCCCTCAACCCTATACCAATATATCATAGAGAAATTTGACTCTCTCAAATCAAATCAAATCTCTCTCTCTCTAAATCCAAACCTCACTTGATCGAATCCCCAAATCTCTCTTCCGAAAACGAATCAAAATCGAAATTGAAACCCAAATCCAAATCCAAATTTAGAGTCAAAATTACATTCGAGTTCATCAACCTAGCGTAATTCTCTCTCTGAATCTGCAAATTCATCAACCTCTCGTTGTAATTCAAGAACTTCGGCGACTTAATCTGATTATAGTGCCCTAGATTGTTCAGCTCCGATTAGTTTCGCCAGAGAAAAAACAACTTTTCTGGCAAGTAATTGACAAATTCAACTCCACTACCATCACCATCCTGTTTTTGCTTCGGCTTCGACCTTCGATTCCTTCTCGTGCACTTCAACATAGTGAGAAAGAAATAGTCGATTTCCTTGACAAGCGTCGCGAAGTTCAACTTGCTGGTGGTGGGTATTTTTCGATGAACCTCGGTAGATGACTTCAGCTTCTTGTAATCAACAAGGTAAATGGTGATTTGGTTTGGAGATATTTCGATCTTCTAGCTCAGACCCGATTGAAAAATCTTGAAATCTTGTAAGGCTTTAATCCTCACACTACTCATGTTAACTTCTTGCTCATCGTCGTAGAACACCACCCAAAAATTTGCTCCGCCACTAGGCGATGAAGAGGAAGAAAGGTTCAATAGAGGTAGACGCTAAGGAAGGTAGGTCCTTAGTTTGTTCAAATTTCTCTGGTAGGTCCTTGATTTTCTTCTATTTCTAGTTTTTAACTCCAAATTGATTGTTCTTATTATATTTATGGTTCTGGCTTTAGATTTTCTCTATATTAGTGATTTTTTCAACAAAATTGAAATTTCTCTAGAAAGAAACAAAGAATTTCTCTGGATTTGATTTATACTTTTCAACTCCAAATTGATTGTTCTTATTGCATTTATGGTTTGACTTTGGATTTTTTATGCATTAGCCATTTTTTCAACAAAATCGAAATTTTTCTAGAGAGAAACAGAGAATTTCTCTTGGTTTGAGAGAATTTCTTTGGAAGTCAATTTCTCTGGACTAGAGAAATTCTCTCAATCGAATTTTTTCTGAATCAATTTGAGGAATCTTAGGCATTATGAAAATATTAGATGTCCTTTATGCTATAAAATCTTAATATCAAGAATCCTAAAAAAAATCACCCTAAAATTTCCCTTCAATTTAAAGATAAAATTCATGTTACCTCCCTCAATTTATTATAAGACCAAATCTAGTTAATGATAATCTTAAACAGGATTAATAGAATTTTTAAAACAACAATGATACATCTCTCTAAAACTAGAGCTCAATCAGAACTCTAGTGAGGTGGAGAGTCAAAAAAATAAAAAATAAAATAAGGCCAAAACATTACATCAGATGGACTTTACATACACATTAGAGCTATTAGAGCTCCAAAACATTTTTGTTTTTAAAATAAACATATATTGTAGGTATCAAATTCTATTTTATAGAAATTTGATGCTAATAGTTGAATTTGCAATCTCCCATTATAAAAGGTATATATCAGAAAGGATAGTTACATAACCACTAAATGAAATATACTAGTTGAACAACAATTATTTATTTAAATTTGCACAAATTACACTACATCCTTCGTAATTATGAGCTTCAATCACTTTGTTGGGTAATCCTATTTATATAACAATTCTATCTCATCAATTATGAGCTTCTATCACTTTGTTGGGTAATCCTATTTATATAACAATTCTATCTCATTATACCATTGCTCTAATCATGCCTCTCTAAAAAATTCAAAAATCTTATTTTATCTTTTTATACATTCTTTTATTCTACATATATCATCATCCCTAACCTTCTATGTTCTCCTTGCATCCAAAATCTTTCAAACCCTAACTCCTCCATCTTTAACTACTATAACCACTATCGTTGTCACCACCGCCACCACCTTCGAACACCACCTACTAACCTCTCACCGCTACAATCACTCTGCAACCTCATACGTGACCACTACTTCCACATCTCCTTTTCAACCTTTGTGTTTTGTTCAGCAAACTAGAGCCAAACAATAATTTGTTCGGTAGAAATTGACCAACAAATCAAGTTTATTCGATCATGTCTCACCAAGTGAACACAAATTAATTAATTAATCATGTTTAACTATAGAAGTCTAAACAAACTTAAATTGTTCTGCTACTGAAAACAAAACAATCTCAATTTGTTTGGTGAACTAGATTCGGAAGGAGTTTTGAATATACTTTTTTCAAATAACGCAAAACTATGTCAGAATGATTGAAAATTATACCAAAATATCTTTTAAACACAAAAATCTTGTATGTTATTTTTTTTATTGATTATATATATTAAATATAAATTTTATTTATTTTTGTTTATTATTATATATTGGGTAAATTACACTGACACCCCCTAAGGTTTTATTTAATACATATCTCCCCTCACATTTGAAAAATTATATCCCCCTCCTTGAAATTTGTAATCTCATTATAAATTGACCCATGGATTGTTGATGTTATGCCTTAAAATTTATTAAATGACCATCTTATCATTTCTTCTTCTTATCATCATGACTACATTCTACAACTTTCTATCATTAAATTCTATCTGAATATATTCTTATTGAGTAATGATATACAAACATAAATTTTATATAGAATTTTAAACAAAATGATATAGCTCAATAGTGACATTTCATTTTAAAACAAAACACCCATAAACATGATTTATATTTATAATAATATCTCTATCACAATATTTTTATGATATTTTTTGTATAAATTTTTATATATGAATATAATTTTTCATTTTTATTTCCACCATTATATCTAGATTAGATCAATTTTATATAGATATATTTAAAAAGTATAAAATTTGTACAAAAACTTTTAAACAATCCATTGAATACAACAAAATAAGATAATTTATTGAATTTTTGTATTTTTTTGTATTTGGTGAATTTAAAAAAATAAAAAAAATATTATACTTCTTAAGTATATCTAGATTAGGTGTATTTAAAAAATAAAAAATTTGCTTAAAATATTTAAAAAATTCAATAAAAAAAAAATAAAAGAAAAAAAAAAACTCAACTTTTTGTGTGAGTTAAACCAAAAAAGATTATTGTTATTTCCCTCAAAATGATATAAATAAAATATTTATATTATTTTATTTTTGATGTATAAAGACTAAAGGGCAAATATATCATTTTAATTTGACAGGAGGATAAGTGCAAAAAAGTATACATTTAGGCCATGTTTGATTCTAACATATAAAAGATGGTATTGGATATTATATGTTGTGGGGTCCATATATCCCATGTTTGTAATTTTTTTCTGAAGAGGATATAATATACTATAGGATTATATATCCCCCAAAATTGGAGGATATACAATACCACTATCCCCTCATTATATCATATCCCCTAAGTTAGGATATGATTTAAAAAGTCTAATTTAACCTCTTGTCTATCTAATATATAATATAATATAGTTTTTGAATTTAGTATAATATAATTATTGAATATAATATAATTTAATATAAATTTTGAATTTAATATTGACATGGGTAAGGCCATGAAGGTTATAGCCCACCACTTAGGGCCCAATACATAATTCAAATACTAAAGCCCAACGTTGCTGGAGCTCAACATTGCATTAAGAACCAATGACATCTAAACACGTGGCAAGAGAAGGACGAGTCATATAAGCAAACAAAGATCCTGCAAAATTATTGCACTGCACATCAGCCATTAATGAAGCCCCTTACAACATTTATTGCGATGACTCCTCCCCGTTGAGATAGAACGGCCTCACCATGAACAAGGCAAGCTAGAGCATAGACTTTCGGCCAAAATGACAGGTCGGAAGGGACAATGAAATGATTACCAGAGGATATAAGCAGACGTCGAAGACAAGAAGAAGGTTAAGCTTTCTATCACTAATCTATCTTTACACTCCATCTCTCTTTCTAACTTGCTCGTCGGAGGGTTCGCTGGGGGACTCCCCGTTTCCCGTTGAACTCTTGTGTAGGTCTTCCTGTGGGCTTGGTACCTCGGACACCGGTTTGTGAAGCGTGGATCAATCCGACCCGTTTCATCTGGAACACGCTGTATCATCAAATATAATATAATATTATTGAATTGAATTTAATATAATATAATTTAATTTAACATAAATTTTGAATTTAATATAATATAATATTATTGAATTTAATATAATATAAATTTTGAATATAATATAATATAATATTATTGAATTTAATATAATATAATATAATATAATTTTTAAATTTAATATAATATAAATTTTTTTATCATTATCAAGTTAACATTAATATAATATAATTTCTTTTGGTTTGGAAAAATTATCAAATTTAATATGAATCTTTAATTTGTTCTAATAAAAAATAATTTGAATTTTTAATTTATTTATTTGCATTAGTTTTGAATTTGAATTTATTTATTTGCATTAGTTTCATTATGGGTATTTAAAATATATATAAAGGCAATCTTAGAAATTACTTGTTTATATCTCATAATATATTTTATAAAATAAATATTGATAATATATATCCAGTTTTATATATCAAGTTAACAAACATGAATTGAGGGATATATTATCCAATACATATATCATATTTATTATATATCCTAACTAAATCTTACATCATATTATATCCTCTATTTTATATATTTTATATCCACCGAAACAAACAGGCCTTAAGTCTCTTAAAATATAATTGTTATTCCTTGAATTATTGCTACTTGATGATTTTAATGAGGTTGTGTATGGGTAGGTCACTAAGGCTTGTGAGATGAAATTAGTTTAAAAAAAATTCAATCAGAAATTTATAAGAAAAAGTAGAGAAATCATTCCAGAAAAAATCAAGATTCGTCGGAGGAGGAACAACTCAGAGAGCACGTCGAAAAAATCTAGATTCATCGGAGGTGGTGGTAGAACGGACGCAGACCAAAGACCCCATCAGATGAAAACCCAGATTTGTTGAGAATGGGTGACAACCCAGACCCGATCAAACTCAACCTCGTGATCTCTTTAGATTTGATTAGAGAGGGGAAAATAGCTGGCCTTAATCACGATAGGAAACGAAAAGGGAAAAAGGTAGTGGGGGAAAGGAAAAAGGGAGTGGGGCAGATGACGGAAACAAGGCATTAGGGAAAAGGGAAAATTGAGAGAGATGGGTCGCAATGGAAGAAGATGAGGGACGAAACGGTACGGATAGTGGTGGTGTTGAAATTTGCTTCGAATATGAGAGAACTTCATTGAAAATTAATCAGTGATTTGAGTTTTTTGAATTAAATTTTTTAAAATTTTAATTTTTTTTATTATTGTGTTTTTTTTAATTTTATTTTTATTTTTAGTGAATATTTTTAAAAATTAAATATATTTTTTATTTTTTTAAATATACCTTACTTAGATGTATATAAAAAGTAAAAAATTTGTGAAAAAATATTTTAAAAAATTAATAAATACATGAAAATATAAAATATATACTGAATTCTCGGATTTTTTTTTTATATTTTTGGTATATAGTGAATTTTTAAAATATTTTTTTTACAAATTTTTTACTTTTTAGATATATTTATATTATGTATATCTAAAAAGTAAAAAAAATTGCTTAAAATATTAAAAAAAATTCAGTAAAAATAAAAAAAATATGAAAAATAAAAAAAATAAAATTTCCTAAAAAAGTGTGTTTGAAAAAGTGTAACTAACCAAAGTGAATGATTTTGTGCTTCATTCATTGATTACTACTTTTCTTTAGAGTTTTGCTTAAAATTATAAGCACATATTTTTGATTTGCACATGTTGATGGTAATGACTTTGAGCGATGGGTGACAGTGGGTTTAGAGACAGGACTAGCATGGGGAATGAAAAGGTGAGGGAATGAGGTTATGTTCCAGTATGGTTTGTCTTACGACAGACTTATAGATGGGTGGTTCTGATTTATTAAATGGATAGTTTTGATATGGCGTGGTAACTTTACAATTAAAATGAACATTAAATTTGAAAAACTAATAAGGAGTGCCATGTGTATTGTCAGAAAAGTTTCTCCTAAATAGAAATTGACCAAAGAATGAGAATGTTATATTATTTTAACATTAAGATTTAAATTGAAACAATTAAGAAGGCATGATTTAATTTGTTTAAAGGGCCAAATTATAGAGTTTTTTTTTTTATAATTTTTCTTATATATTTTTATCTTGTGCATCGTACAAGTTTGTTATCACTATATATACATATTGTTCAACCCATCATTTCAAAAAGTTTGAATTGAGAAAGAAAACAACTAGAAAAACTATATATAGAGCTAAGCATTAATGCAAATATCTAAAAATATCAACTTTGCAAACTATAAAGAACATGAAGTTTATTTTCTTCAAATTCATCCTCCATTGCATGTTGCAAGCATATTTAAATCTATAAATTTTTAATTCACATCTAAGAAGAATTACAAAACCGAAAAAAATGGCTTTCAACAAAGTTGTGGTTGTGGCAGTGCTTCTCTTTGTTATAATTTTCATGTCCGCATCGATTGAGATTGTCCAAGCTCATGGCGGAGTTAAAGTCTGCATGAGACAATGCATACCGCGATTGTTGAGTAGACGTATAGCTAAAAGTCGTCAGAATGTTGAAGATGTATGCTATAGGGCCATTTGTAGCCAAAGATAAACAATATGAAGTATAGGGATTGGTAATGAAAGATGGGGTGCAAGAGTGCTAGGGAAATCCAAGTGTAGTGGGGATGGTGTTGCAATTACAAATGGAGCAGACGATTGAGGGAATACAGGTGGAGAGGGGTTGGTGGTGTAACTATGAGTGGAAAGGGCAATATTATTAAATTTGAGTTTATTTCATTTATTTTCTTATTTTTCATTTTCTAAAATGGTCATTAATATTTGCACTATAGACCCTTGTAACTGCGTAAGAGGTTGTAGTAGTAAATTCTTAATGTTGAAGGGTGTTTGTTTTATGAACCCTTGGGCTCTAATTTATCATTTAGTCATTGACTAAAACTTATAGCAAATTTAAAATTGATCAAAGATACTAAACCAGACTCAACGTGCTAAATTTGAGAACCATAAGATAATTTTGAAAATTTTGAGTAAATATTTGAGTCATTTGTAATTGGATAAAAATTTGAATAAAAATCAAAATGTTATAAAATTAAGGTAATGCTTGATAATCTAATTCAACACTTAAAAGTTCATGTAATATAATTAGTCCATTTGATAATCACAATTAATGCCACTTTAAAAACTAAGTGCCGTTTCAAATGTATGTTAAAAGTAAAAAAACAAATTAAGTAAACTGAATTTATAACTACTTAGCCATAATTATCGACGTGCATCGTTATGACCACACTATCACAACCACCATCACTACCATTACTATCATTATTACCCTCATCGCTACAGACCTCACCATCACTGCCACTGCCATTATTACTATCACTGCCACCTTCACGGCTACAATCACTACTACCGCACCACCTTTCTACCTAGGGATGGCAATTTGAAACCGGCCCGACGGGGATCCCCGATCCCGACCCCGATTTAAGCGGTTTTTTCCCAAAAAATACCCCCGACGGGGAGGGGGACGATATTTGAAAATCAATCCCCGATCTGTCACGGGCCGGGGACGGTGATCAGTGTTTAATCCCCGGCCCGGCCCGATCCCCGAATTTCCCCAAAGTGAAATTACTTTTATACCCCTTATATATATATATTTATCTATATATATAATAATAATAAACCAAAGTTTGCTCAGCTCCTGTGTTAATAATAATAAATATTATATATTATAATAATATATATATATATATATATATTTATAATATACCAAACCAATTCACTTCCTGTGTTGCTCAGCTCTCTCTCCCTCACTCACTGAGTCTCATCTCTCTCCCTTCCTCTCCTCTCCCTCTCCCTCCGTTCCCTCGACTAAACACTGATCACTGAGTCTCATCTCCCTCTCCCTCCGTTCGACAGAGACAGACAGAAGTTGTCTACCTCTCCCTCTCCCTCCATTCGTCAGATCCCTCCGTCCGTCAGATCTTGAAGCCCTCCGTCAGAACAGATCTGAAGAAGAAGAAGCCCTCCGTCCGGGAAGCCCTTCGTCATCGTCAGATCGTGAAGCCCTCCGATATGTATCTGTTTTGTTGATCGTGAAGCCCTCCGAGATCGCCCTCCGTCAGATTGTTGTGTATATATATATATCTGTTTTTGTTTTTTTTTTTTGTTTTTTGTTTTTTTTGATCTTGATGTTGTTGAGATGTTGTTGATGTTGTGTTTTTTAGCCGGGGATTTACAGGGTCAGGGAAACCCGATCCCTGTTAGGGGACGGGGGTGGGGGCGGTAGTGGGTTCCCCGTTGGGGATGGGGACGGGGACGGGGGGAAGTTCTGCCATCGGGGATCGGGGACGGGGAGGGTGATCCCCGGCCCCGCCCCGTTGCCATTCCTACTTCCACCACCATTATTATTGTTGTTACAAGCATTACTATCATTTTACTACCAACATTACTATGGTCAACACTACCACTATCATCATTACTACCACAACCCTCTACTTCCACCACCATCGTCACTACTAACACTGTCATCATTCCACTACTATCAACACTACCACTAATATGACGGAATCAGGATTTCATCACTGTAGGGGCCAAAAGACAATAATTTTTTTCACTATATAGACAAATATACATGTATGTGCAATCCTATATATAAATTATATATATACACATAAAAAAATTCAAATATCATAGAAACAATCTCTAATAAGGTGAAGAAATTTTTTAGTAGAAAATAAAAAGAGAATGCAAGATGAGAGAAGAATGAGGTATATATCTTTTATGCTAAGAGGTCATTTTATTTATGGAATAAGATATATATATATATATATTTAGAAATGCTATGATAAGCATAATTTTTCACAAAAATAAGGGGTCATCCCCCCCTCCCCCCATAGTCTTCTCTTAATTCTATCATCGATTACCACCACCACCACTACCATCTCAACTACTACCATCATAACTTTATCTCCACTACACCACCCTTCCATTATCACCACAACCACTATACTCTGTTTTTGAGTTAATTTTCCTTCTCATTTACATGGAAAGAAATGTGTAAGTTGTTCAAATATACAAAAGTAAAAGGATCTTGACATTTCGGAGAGGGAAGGGATGGGGGTGCCTGCTATACAGCACGGTTGCTATGACACAAATGGTATCGGATTGGTAAATCACTCCGCTTTGTTGTGCATAATATGTTTTTATTTTTAGTTAATCACACATAAATTAAAACTACAAATGTCGATCGTTAAGAAAAATTATACAATACACATTCTAAAAAGAGTGGGTTATGACAATTTATGGTGTTAATATCACAAACAACACAAAATTTAGAATCAAATAATTTTTCATCATAAATAAAGGGACCACCATAAATTATAACCAAATATCATTTTTAGTCATTATTAAAGGAACCATGTTGGATCATAATAAAAAATCATTTGAGATATAACAAAAAGAATAATGTTTGAGAGCTCGAATTTGGCCCCCCCTAATCCCCCTAATGCCCAAAACGACGTCGTTTTGGGCATTAGGCTCTTTTTTTTTTTTTTCCTGCCATTTTCGTTCGACTGTGCAGGGGAGGGGGAGGAGAGGGAGAGGGAGAGGGAGAGGGAGAGAAAGAGGTCGCCGTCGCAGATCCGTCGCCGTCGTCTTCGATCCGTTGCAGATCCGTCGCCGATCGCCGCGCCTCCGCCTCCGTCGCCGATCGCCATGCCTCTGCTCGTCGCCTCTGCCATCGCCGATCGCTGCGCCCCCCGCCTCCGCCTCCAGCCCATTTTTTAGGCCCCCTCCAGTCCCCCTCCCCCCTCTCCCTCCTCCTCCTTCCCCTCCCCCTCCGTCTTCTTCTTCCTTCTGCTGAAAACAAAAAAAAGAAAAAAAAAAAGAAAAAAGAAAAAAAACAAATTAGGGGGATTCGGGGGAGCTCGTTTTCGAGCTCCCTACCACGGTCCTAACAAAAAAGAGTAAAGCTACATACTCATACTTTTAACTCACAATGATGTGGTGATAGGATGGGGTTCTATATTATCAGATGTGTAACAAATAAAATATTGACACTTGTAATATTACATCATTGTGTGTACAATTGTGAGACTTTTTTGTGAATACATTTTCTAACTAAAAATCTCTTCGGTCATGACCAACTTAATAACCGTAATAGGTCAAAATTAAATAAAAAATCAACACCACACTCGATAATAATCAAGTTATAACCAGTAATACAATAGATTTTGTTAGGGGCAGTAACGAACCAGTTCTAAGAGTTATTTATCAAAAAGTCATACTATAACTTTTAGTAATAAATTTATCATTGTAAATATATAAAAAAAATACAATTCAACTACATATACTTCTTACATCATATTTTAATATAAATTAACACAAATAAACTAAGGGGGGACGCTACTGCATGGGTGATGGTGTCCCATCCATCCATCACCCTATGAAAAGCCTTGAATTTTTTATGTAGTCAAAATTTTATTTGATAATTAACTAATCCCATTAAGTAAAATGAACCCCATTCATTAGAAATCAAAACCCATTTGGAATCTAATCATTCTCTATTACATTTATCTTTTTAGCACTCAAATCAAATGAAACAACAATAGTTAAATGGTTGCTTGATCATGTATATATAAAAAAATGTGTTTGACAATATCAACAATGAGGTTATCATGTAATAAATGTAATAATAAAAAAGATGACACCTCGTTGAATACAATTGCAAAGGATTTTTTCTTTTTCTTTTTTTTTTGAGAAAATTACCCATAAATCCTATAGGGAGGAAAGTTAAACCATGTAATCCTAAGAGTTTTCTTATGGACCAATTAGTCCTATTTTTGTTTTTGGGTAAGTTTTATTTAGGGGAAATTCTATTTCCACCCATCTAATTAACTCAAGGCACACACTTAATAAAATATTAATTTAATGATAATTATATCTTAAATAAAAATGACTATAATAGACATCAACAACACCCATAATATTATATAAAAAAATTCTTTGTACACACCTTTTAAAAATAAGAAAATCTCAATGTACATATTTTAAATTTTAAAAAAATTAGACCCTGATTTGTCCAATTGTTTTTCATTAAGACCGATCTGATCATCAATCTCAATAAAAGTAGAACGATGGTGGTCAAGACAAATAAAGCACATTAATCTCTTCCCACTGCAAATTTTGTTTCGGTCAATAGTCCTCAGAACACAACAGAACATAAGGGCCACCATTTGCTGTCCATATATCAGAGCATTTTCAAACTTTCAAGGCAGCCTTGTGAACCATGGTTTCCTCGTGGATTTGGTGACATCTTTTCTCAAAATGTTATTCTTATTGGAGATTAATTTATTTCTATTAATGTCTATTTATTTTAGTTGTGTGCAAGGAAAAAGTGTATTATTTTGGAGGATTTATAATGGTCTTCAATGGAAGTTTTTTATGCAAGTCTTCAATGGAGGAAATTTCATTTCAAACCAAAGTCTTCTTCAAGGGTGAGGGTAGGTCAATGTAGAAGTAGGATTAATCAAAAGTGTGTGGAAAGAGGGTTAGGGGTGTGTATACAATGGTTATAAGTGAAAGGTATAATTGTAACTTTAAATGTGTAGATTGAGAAAATTAATTGATAATCAAATTAACAGGTGTGTGTATTGAGAAAATATGTGCCTTGAGTTAATTAGGTGTGTGAAAATAGAATTTCCCTTTATTTAGGGCGTTTTGGTTCCATTTGAATCTACATGAATACCCTTTGTGTGATTTTTTCCCCTAAATGAGTGATTCGGTTTTTGATGGGAAGGTAATGTTCATGTGTAGGAGGGAAGTTTTGATTGTTTAACAATGATTTCATTGTTTTGGAGAGCGAGTGTTGGTTATTGAGTGTGTTGTGTTCCATTTTTCTGGTGGTGATCATAATCCGGTGGCGTGACCCCTTTTTGGTGGTGTTTTGCTAGGTTTGCTCCGGTGTTGCGTGCACCGATTGTATTGTAACAGGTGGGTATTTTGATTGTTTGGTGTATTTTACGTTTGTATGTTTATTTTGTGCATTGTGTTGTTGGTGTATCATTGATAATTTTTGTTGTTATTGTGATGATTTTTTTGGGTGTTAGCTATCAGTGCGGTGTGGTGTGTGTGTGTGTTGTGCGCCATTAACATCACATACGCATAGTTAGTTTTTATGATTGACATGTCAAATGTCATTTGTTGTTTTGTATTTTCTGTATATGTTGGCATTGTAATGAGGTCGGAAATGTTGATGTGACAGGTATGAATGATGGTATATTGAACGATTTCGCCACACTGTGGCATCACACTTCTTGAACAATTTCAAATCAAGCTTGTGGACATGGATAGCATCAATCATCTCCCAAAGCGGGGTTTTTTGCCATTGCCAAATATGTCCATCAGCTAACTCCAACTCAAGTGCAGTCTTGATCACTCTGGAAATGTTGGATCGATACATTGGCCTCGACGGGTCGACGTCAGATTTTTTAACACTATTGCTGGTTACTTTATTTTTCTTGCAGTCTCGTTTGACTCTTCGTGGCCAATTTGGTTGACATTTGTATGGACTATTGTGGTCGTGGTGTGCTACAACCAGCACTTTGTTTCCCATTTTGCCTAGGAGTGATACCTACCAAATGTGTCACATCCACATGTCAAAAGAAAAAAAACATTACAAACATGGGGGAAACACCATACATAACATTATCACTACCTACAAAAAAATTACATACTAACTTCTATTACACCACACGATGCATTATTAACTGCAATTCAAAGTGCAACGAATGTAAATAACATCACAGAACACATTCCATTTGCGTAAAACACACTACACACCTCAAAAGAAAAAAAAAAAAACCCAACATACAAGGGTAATCGTGTACACATAGCGACGTATCCAACAAAACTATTGCATCTACTAATAACCACATCAAGTTACTTCGAAAAAAAAAAAAATCACATTAGTTCTTTCGAAGAGATAGATCTTCCTTTTGTTTGTCATCTCGTAATTCGCGGTACAATGTTTAATAATTAATTGTACATGAGTTCTATCTCGTACCTATAGCACGCATATATGTGAAGTCTGTCTAAACCGAATGATGTTCAAGAAATAGCAACAACATCAATTTTAATCATCCAAAATGGATACATTTTGAAATAATTTATTCGAATCTGGCCGTTAACATTGAAATGAGCCTCATTCAATGTCAACAGATTGCTACGAATCGTTTGTTCTAAATGCCTTCTGTTTTGACAAGTAAACTTACGCTATTAAATTAATTGTACACGAACATATAAAGTGACAAAATCACACTTCGACAAGATTACAAACGAACACCAACCTCAATAACATCACAACACATTTGCCCCAACCACATTAGAACACAACACAAATGTGATGACGTATCAAAATTACACCCACAATTAAATATGTCAACATGTCAACATGTATGCTACTAAAATCACAGCACAACTGGCCAATCCCACCAGCTAATACCACAAATCCCATTTACAATGCACATCACCACCAGCTACTATACACCACACAAAAAAAAAAAAAAAAAAAAACAACAAACAAAAACAAAACAAAACAAAGGAACTGTTCTCCACCCTCCCTCAATATAACAAAATACCAGGCACCTGTAGAACCCGCATTTTTGACAGGTCCTAAGACTTGGGAGCTTTCTTTTGATTACTCGATTATGAAAATAAGAATATGCTATCTCACAAAATTCTCAGTGAAAAGATGGAATATAAACTTTAATCCCAGTCTTACACTTGTTTTTGCCAAATTATTTTAGACTCCTTCTCCATTTTCTTTCCCTTTATTATGTATCATATATATATATATATATTATGTTATATTATTATATAATATTTTATTAAATTTATTCGGTACCGTGGTTTCACTAACGCACCATACTTTTGTATATATAATAATATTATATTATATAAGGGTACTATTCCTCCTTTAAAAATAAAAAATAAAAAATAAAAAAAATAAAAATTCAACACACTCCCATTGTGTGTCTTTTTGTTTTCTATGCCTTTAGACCCACTTTGGTAAAATTATGTTGCATATTTGGCCTACTAAAATATATTTTATTAGTCCATGTATTTTAATTTTACATATTTGTGTGTTTATATATATATTTTTGGGTATTTGTACATATATTTATGTTAATAATCCCTTTTATATTATTATATTGTAAAGTGCAAAGTAATTTTACTGTGCAATGCACAGTAAAATCACTGTGCATCTTTTGAAATCAACTCCTTCCACCGTTTCTTCTTTTGTCTTTTTCTTACAATTATTTTCTATAAAAGGGGAAAGATCAGAGAAGGAAGAGGAGAAAGAGTTTTGGGCGGGGGAGAGATCAGAAAAGTCTGAGAAAATTGGGAGAGAGAATCAAAAAAAAAAAAAGTAGTGCGAGAGAGTTTTGAGAGAAAAAGAATCAGAAAGAAGGAACCCCTAAAGTTGTAATTTCAAATTTTTGACTGAGAATTGAGAATACATTTCACAGACTTGAGGGTAATCAAAAGAAAGTTTGTGAATCAGAAAATTCATCATTTCCCCGAAAGGTGAGTTTTCGCAAACTTTCATTTAATTCCAAAATGTGATATAATTTGTTTAAGTACTTTATTTATTGCTTTTCATAACTCTTTTTTTTTTTTTTTTATCGCTTTAATGGTCGGTCGAACCACCTAATTTTACTACTTTATCTGCTGTAATTTACTGTTGTATATAAACTGTTGTAATTTCATAAAATGTTGTAGTATACTATTTATAAATTGTTGTAATTTTACCACTTTAAATGGTCGGTCGAACCACCTAATTTTACCACTTTATCTGCTGTAATTTACTGTTGTATATAAACTATTGTAATTTACATAAAATGTTGTAGTTTACTATTTGTAAATTGTTGTAATTTTACCACTTTAAATGGTCGGTCGAACCACCTAATTTGTTAAAAGATGTGACCCCGCCGGATGAATAGTGATCGGTGGTGAATAGTATCCTCCGGCGGTGAATAGTAACTTCCGACGGTGAATAGTAACCCCGTCAATGAATAGTACCTCCGGCGATGAATAGTAACTGCGGATGAAAAAATGCCCGGTAAGATGAATAACGATCAAGAAAGGTGAATAGTAATTGTCATGGTGAATAGTAACTTCCGGCAGTGAATAGTATCTCGGGATGAATAGTGCTCCTGCAAAATAAGTTTTCCCGGACAGAATGGAGCGGTCTTCCTACGTCAAGCAGAATATTTTTCGACGCACATGAAGTTTCTTTATTTTTATTTTTTTCATTTTGAGAGTTTGTGAGGATTTTTTATAGTTTGCTGTACTATTTGTTCTCTTCCTCTTCCTTTATTTGGATATGTAATAATTCAAGTGTTGTAATAATTCCCCATCCCCGCTTCTTTCTATCCCATTCTTTTACTTGCTTTCCTTATTTGTACATAAATATCATATTTATTTTTCATCATATTCATGCTTTGCATCCATGTTTCATGCATCTTGATTCGGCGAAGTTTGCATTTGTGGATTTAATCAATTCCTATGTGATTACGTGCGCTACCTCATGTTCTTGAGATGATTCACATGTCATATCTTAGAAGCCGAATCTTTAGTTACATCTCATGAGTGAATTGCATTAGGATTTTGTATATAAGATCATGCATGTTTTACTAACTTTGTTTTGTAGCTTGTTCGCGGGTCATCAAACATGTAAGTTTTTATGCTTTAGCATCCCGTTTGTGTGTGTTTTTCTTACTATGTTTAAGCATCATACCATGTGGCTATTTGCTTATGTGATATAACTGTATGAATACCAGTGGATGGAGGTTGCGTCGCTTAATTTG